>PVKV010007197.1:0-10919 GCA_004027835.1 Alouatta palliata | reverse complement strand
TACCATTTCTTATATGCTAGGTCATATCCCCTAAAGTTGGAGGAGGAAGCTATGAGAAATCATATTCTTTCTTGTGTTGTTCCTACACATTCTCTTTACAGCTGAGAGGATGAGCTTGATCTTCAGCTGCTGTTGCAGACTTGTAGAATTTATTAGCACACATTGTGGGATAATAGGATATTAATATCCTAATACCTATCGTAGGGCTTCAGCTATAGAATATCTTCCTAGATAAACTGAGGGAAGCAGTAGACTTCATACCTACTGGCCGGACCTGTAGCCATATAGTTCTAGTTGCAAGGAACACACATGCACATGGCCTGAAGAAGTGAATTGTGACATATCCATGGGCTATAGTTTTCCCTTTGGTCATTCTTTTCATGTCGTCAGGTCTCTTTTGGTTCTGTCCTAAGAGTGTCTCAACTCAGCCTTTAGCAAATGCCTGAACTATTTTGTCTTTGGTCACTTTTAGGTAGAGGCATGAGTTGGGTTAAGTGGAGCCTGAGCATCCTTGCAAGGGACTGAGGGCACGGTATGAAAGAAAATTTGATGCATGGGTATACATATGAGCTTCAGAAATTAAAATACTGCAGAGTCCTTTTGGCTGTTGGGAGTATGTGTGGCAGGCAGCACTGTAGGGGTTAAGATCAGTTAAGGTTGAGAAACAGCTACAGAATGTGGTTTTGGAAGAAAGAAAGGCAGACATTGCCTCTCATTTGTACTCCTTGCATTTTCGTGAATATAGTGGTCTAAGATTACGGGAAATAAACAATTTCAGTTTTTTCTTCACTAAGTGAAAAGATTTTCATTTTGGACCTTTGCTTCCCTTCCAGTGTCAACGAGTGCTACCAACAGAAGAAAAGAGATCAACACAGACTCATTTCCTACTCCATGTGGATGATAGCTACAGCAGGGGGAAATTTCATAGTCTATCAGTTGGGTCAGAAAATGGAGGTAATCAGCAGTGTGGTGGTGGTAGGGGGGGTTCTTCTTTCCATTTTCTAGGGTATGTGACCTGCTTGTTTACGTATTTTTTTTAAAAAACAGACTTTTATATGTGAGTTTGAAATTTGTTTGTAATTCTGATAGCATTGGCTTCTCAAATCTATTAGAAAATTCACGCTCCCCACCAAAGTCACTGTTATTACAGCAGTGGAGTTAAATGAAACCTGTGTTTCTCATTACTAGTTTTAGGTCTAGAACATTCATATAGTAGTAAATGAGTCTAGGTTCTTAGGAGGGTGCTGGTAGGGTGGCAGGTTTCTGGACCTTGTAATTGTTGGCTTGGCCTTTCCCACTTCTGCCTAACCTAGGTTAGGAAAGGTAAAGAAACCAGCCTCTCATGACATTGAATCCTGTTGGTAGTGCACACTCAGAAAAAAAGCAAGGTTATTTAGTCCTTGGCATGCCAAGACTTTGTTTAGATGAAAGCTTCCATCATTCTGGGCATGAATGTGGCTGTTAACTGGAGAAAGAGAGTATTGGATGTTTTTGACCCGAACTACAATTAGAGTAGCCATGGTCAGTGCCCCCAGCAATCACAGAAGCCTAAACTTCCCCATAATCACATCAGCAATTTCCGATTTTCAGTTTTACGGCAGAGGCTTCTTAGAAGCTTAAACCCCTGTCCCAATGACGTCAAGTTTACCTGTTGGCTTGGAAGGTTCAGACCTGTCTTCCATCAACACCATGATGTCGGCGGTCATGAGTGTAGGGAAGGTCACAGAGAATGGCAGGAGCCCCCAGGGCATCAAGTCCCCCTCGAAGCCTCCAGGACCAAATCGGATTGGCAGAAGGAACCAGGTAAGTGTTCGAACCTCATGGTGACCTCTGGTGGGTTCAATCCATGAGACATTGGGAGATGTTTCCCAGTTTCCTATGATAAAATCTTAGAAGAATTTGGAATAAAACAGATATACCCAGAGGACTTAATCATTTTTCAAGAGCTAAATTTTCACAGCTTATGTTAGTTTCCTTTCAGGGAGAAAGTTTTCTTTGCTTTGGTGCCGATGTTGGTGGAAGCACCCTTATTTTTGGCCCCACCATTGGATTTTAACTCAAGCTTTCCTCACGTGATGGCTGTGGCAGGGAATGTGACTGATTTCTCTACTGTGATGTAGTTTGTTTCCTCATTCACATACCTGGGTATTTTTCAGTGTCTTCAGATTAGATAGCAAATAAGGACTGCTTGTGCTAGGGCTCTTGTTCAGCTTTCTATCCTTGAAAAGCAGCAAATTTGGCTTCAGAGAATTCCACTTAAGATGTTATTTAGTCTTAATTTTTCATTGGATCAGGAGACATGGGAAAGTAAATAGGTAGAATTGGAAAGGGTTAATGCTGCTATAAAAGTTAATGTCTTCTCTATTGGGAAATAAGATGAATCTTTAATGTATATATAAATGAGACACTTTCAAAAAGTTGTTGCTGTCTTGGCAACATATTGTTGAACAGAGGGAAGGTGGAGAAAGGTGGCAGAGAGTGAATAATTCTCATTTCATCTCTGGATCCATGTAATATGAATTGACTTCCTTGTGTTGAAGGTTTGGTTTAACTGATTTAATGAGGCTACACTAAATGCTTGGCGAGAAGGCGGTCTTGCGTTTGTTTAGGAACCAGAGATGGATGAGAAAGCAAACCTGCTGGGCTTTTGTGAACTAATTTTCTTTTTCATAAATAATTCTACTGTGGCTGTCCTTATACAGAATTCTCTGAGTATTAATATGATGGTTTTCTATAAATTCTTAGAAATAGAGCCTTAATTAAGGCTTTCAATATAACTTGCCCTCCAAGAAAATTTGTATCAGCCCCAAACCTTGCCAGCAGTGTGTGGGAAGGTGCATTTCTCCACAACTTGCTCAAGGATGAGAACTTGGCAGAGTTCCATGATGTTTTAGGCTTGGAGCATTGATTCCTTTCTCTCTCTTTTTTTCCTTTTCTCCTTGTGCTTCTCTTCGTATGGGTGCCTGAGAAAATTCTCAGCCTGTATGACTGTGGCCTGAGTCAAGAAGGAGTGCTAGCTCTGGGAAGAAAAGGTTTATTTCCACTTTCATGTGACTGTCCATTCATCCATCTCTCCATCCATCAACCCATTGGACAATATGTACCCCAGTTCCTATATCCAGCTAGCTACTGTATCAGGTGCCAGGCATTTGGGGAAGAATAAGACAGACAAGGTTGTCATCCTCATCCTTCTGCTCTACCAGGAATAAGTGGAGTGACAGGAAGAGCTTTTCCTCACATATGTCCAAGTTGTCTCAAGTCCAGGCTCCAGATCAGAGACCGTGGTTAGGGCCCTGGAGGATGCCCAGAGCATCTCCCATGTTTGCATGCTAACTGGAGGCTGCCTTAAGGTGTGAGGAGGCAACTGTGCAGGTGGGGCAGGGTTACCTTTCATCCCCCTCCTTTCTCCTCCAGGGATTTGGTATCCTGACTTTGCTTTCGAAGTGGAGATCTGGGCCAGAGGTAGTCTGATAAATACAGTTATTAATCTAAAAAAAACAAAACTCAGTGGGCAGCGAGTATGGGAGAGAAGGAAGCATTCCCCTTACCTGTGGACTAGACAGGGAGGGCTGAGAGAGGGAGCCCCGGGAAAGTCCCATCTGTGTGAGCTCAGAGTTCCTGGAGAGATCAGCCACAGCCGGATGCTGACAAGGGTGCCAGATTGTTTCATTATGGAATGGTTAGTTATCACATTAGCTGCTAATTTTGTCTTTCAGCTCAGGAAGTGTGCTCCTTCCACCAGCATGGCTGCAATAACTGGATTCAAAATTCTCCATTAGGATGCTGGGCATGATGGCCTGTCTGTAATCCCTGTTACTTGGGAGGCTGAGGTGGGAGGATCACTTGAGCCCAGGGGTTCAAGACCAGCCTAAGCAATATAATGAGACCCCCATGTCCTATAAAAAACAAAAACAATATTCTCCAGTAGGGGCCTCTCTTCCAGTATCACAGTGCTGCCTTTTCTATTAAGTTCATTTTATTATTATTTTAAATAGAGACAGGGTCTTTATTTCTCACCAGAACATGGTTGATTCCTAGTTTCATAAACTATACAGCTAATGTGTGTAAACTGTCTTAATTACTGTGATTATCTGGCTTTGTTTTTTTTTTTAATTATAAAAAAACATTTTGTAGAGATGAGGATTCACTATATTGCCCAGGTTGGTGTCAAACTCCTGGGCTCAAGCAATCTTCCCACCTCAGCCTCTCAAAGTGCTGAGATTATAGGCGTGAGTCACCACTCCTGGCCTGGTTCATTTTAAAAGATTACATCTGGCTCTGTAGACCTCCTCCCAGATACCCTGGATTTTATAGACCTGTATGATGGTCGTAGCACACTGCTGCCAGCCTCAGAGATTTGGATGTCATTTCATGATTCACCCCATAATCAACACCAATCAGCCCCACCAGCTGCACAGTGTGCCTGCTGTCTATTGCAAGGTGAATGCAAGATGATTTTTAAAAAAAATTGTTTCCCTGTGGCTGGTCACTTGGAGGCCTGGTGATTTTTTTTTTTTAAACATGTATTTACATTCTGCTGGTGACTTAAAAAATGTTATGTATATAAAATTACCTATCTACTAATTTGACAATACCCCAGAGATTGAACTCGTCCCCAACTTTTGGCCCGGCTGTGAGACATCCCTCCTTGTTATACCAAGTGTTCTTATTTTGTTGCTGTTGCTTTTGTTTCTCCTCACCCCCACCCCCATCCCCATGGGAGTCCTTGGCCAGCTCTACTCCGACTGCAGCCGTAGAACTGGGCTGAAAAAGTATGACATCCCCTCCCCCCATTATACCTCAGAAACAACTATTAGTATAATGAATGAGTAAGACTGAGAATTTTTTTTTTCCCACTCTCTAGGATGTTCATCTTTTGTAGAATCCATGTCCTTAATTCTTTTTGAAAGTAAGAAAATGTGGAGCATGCCTAGTTCTCAGACCCAATTCCATAGATTAGAAAAAAGTTCTGGCCGGGCACTGGGACTCATGCCTGTAATCCCAGCACTTTGGGAGGCCAAGGTGGGTGGATCAACTGAGGTCGGGAGTTCGAGACCACCCTGGCCAACATGGCAAAACCCCATCTCTACAGGTGTAGTGGCATACACCTGTAGTCCCAGCTACTCAGGAGATTGAGGCAGGAGAATCACTTGAACCTGGATAGCGGAGGTTGCAGTGAGCCAAGATTGTGTCACTGCACTCCAGCCTGGGCAACAGTGAGACTCTGTTTTTGTTTTTGTTTTTTAAAGTTCCTATTGCTCAGAATGAGACTTGTTCATCTTTGAAGAGGAGCTAGAGAGAAGGAGGCTGTGAGCTAGACATCATCATGCCTTCATTCCACCCATCTGGTTTTTGGTGCCATTTGTTTTTATAGTCTTCAGGGTGACTTTTATTTTTGTCGTCTCTCATACGCAACCACAAGAATGTTTTCTTTCTGTGCCTTGGGGTTAATCCTTCTTTTGGTCAGACTTTATATAGCATAGTGGTTTAGAGCATGGGCTGTGGAGGAGCTGGCCTGGGTTTTAATGCTGTGCCTACCACTTAATAGTTCTCTGACTTGGGGCAGGTTACTTGTCTCTCTGTACCCCAGTTTCCTCATCCAGAAAATGGGATCGATAATAGTGCTCGTCTCTTAGTGGTTGTGAAAAAACCCTGACGGTTCTGTATACAGAGTTAGCACATAGTAAGTGCTCAATAATTGGTGTTATTTGCAAGGAGCAGAAACTCATTCAAATGAATACAAGTAAAAAGTGATCTATTGAAAGATGCCTGAGGACAGGAAATGACCCAGAGCCTAGCCGGAGCATCCCGCCCTAGGGACAGTGCCCTCCATCCCATTGGGTTATCCCTGACGTCTTCCACACCACTTTCTCCTGGCTTGGGCTTGCCAAGCTGCAAGCCTTCTTGGGTTTGGCCCCA
Source organism: Alouatta palliata (assembly GCA_004027835.1). Taxonomy (NCBI): domain Eukaryota; kingdom Metazoa; phylum Chordata; class Mammalia; order Primates; family Atelidae; genus Alouatta; species Alouatta palliata. Next base: position 5,000 of record PVKV010007197.1, on the reverse strand, counting down.
CCTCTCCATGAACTCTCAATTCAAGTGCTCATAATCACCCAACTTAGTAATGTAGCCATCCTCAAACCTGGGCACATATCACCGTCATCTGGGGAGCTTGTGAGACAGATTTCTGGGGTTCTACTCTCCCAACCCCAGTCCCCCAGTGACTGATGTAGCATGTCAAGAATCTGGTTAAATGTATAGAAAAAGCCCCCCAGGTGATTCTGCTGATCTTTAGAAATATCTGAGTATCCGAACTCCAAATTCGTGAGAGAGATATCCAAGCCTAGGTCCAGTTAGTTTTGGGTATGGAGACAGGAACCATGTTGCTTAGGGACTGTGATGGTGAGGAGTCAATGATGCACACAGCCTAGAACTCTACATGAATTATTTAGAAAGAGGATCTGTAGCATAGAATTAGTGAACGACATTGGCTTTTTCTTAAAAAGGCAAAACATACTGTTTGACCTGTGTGTTTTGAGGCAACATGAAAGAAGCCCCCTCACCAAGTAGTGAGTTGGTTCTTTTGTTACCTTCTGTGGAAATCTTTAGCTTGGGTTGGCATTCCTATCAAAGTTGTTGTGACGAGGACAGCAATCTTCTCGGAGTGAAGTTTTTATTGATTATTTATGAGCATCGTTAAGCAGACGCAGCAGTGGGCAGAGGAATCACAGCATGCCCACTGGGGGTGCACAGCTCGGCACTGAGGGCTTCCCTCTTGGTAGGGTGGGCTTTTTTGATCAGAATCTTATTATCTCTCATATGTTCTTGGAGGCCCTGAAACCTGATGGAAAATAGTGCCTGGAACCCAGGTTGGACTTGGGGAGAAATGTATTCCTTTCTAGCTTTTCTGTGAGTCGATGCTTAATTTTTTGCCATCACAGATGATTAAGTGGTATCTGTAATTAGAATGCTAGTATTTATTGAGCACTTACTATAATCTCAGCACTGTTGTAGTGCTTTGCATGTGTTAATTTTACCTGCGTCACAGCATGGTGTGGTAGGTGGTCCTGTTTTTCCCATCTTTTGGATGAAGAAACTGAGGCAGACAGGAGGTGACTTGCACAAGCTCATACCTGGGCAGGTTCTGGAGCCCATGCTCTCAGCTACATAGACACAAGTGGTTATTATGAAAGAAAAGGTACTCGTTGACTGTAATTTGAAATATATCTTCCCTTTTAATCTCTCTTTTTAGGAAACGAAAGAGGAGAAGTCTTCCTATAACTGCCCCCTATGCGAGAAGATTTGCACTACCCAGCACCAGCTGACCATGCACATTCGCCAGGTAGGCTACTGCTTTTCTGTTTTTATTTTTTATTTATTTATTTTTTTTTTTTATTTTTTTTTTTAGTAAAGTGCGGTAGTGAGAAGAGGGGAAAGAGTAGAACAAGGAGTTAAACACTCACAGTGAGCAATCAATTGAGATAACTCACTGCCTTCAGACCAGCCTATTTTTGTTTGTTTGTTGAGATGGAGTCTCACTCTATCACCTAGGCTGGAGTGCAGTGGGGTGATCTCGGCTCACCACAACCTCCGCCTCCTGGGTTCAAGCAGTTCTCCTGCCTCACCCTCTTGAGTAGCTAGGATTACAGGAATGCACCACCACACTCGGCTAGTTTTTTTGTATTTTTAGTAGAGACGGGGTTTCACCATATAGGCCGGACTGGTCTTGAACTCCTGACCTTGTGATCCATCTGCTTCAGCCTCCCAAAGTGCTGGAATTACAGGCATGAGCCACTGTGCCCAGCTGGACCAGCCTATTTTTTATTTAAATTATTCTTCCTTAAGCAGAGGGCAGGGTAATTGGGTTTTTGTTTTTTGCTTTTTGTTGGTTTTTTTTTTTTTTACGATGGAACTTTGCTCTTGTTGCCTAGGCTGGAGTGCAATGGCATGATTTCAGCTCACCGAAACCTCTGCCTCCCAGGTTCAAGTGATTCTCCTGCCTCAGCCTCCCGAGTAGCTGGGATTACAGGCATGCGCCACCACGCCTGACTAATTTTGTATTTTTAGTAGAGACGGGGTTTCTCCATGTTGGTCAGGCTGGTCTTAAACTCCCGACCTCAAGTGATCTGCCCATCTTGCCTCCCAAAGTTCTGGGATTACAGGTGTGAGCCACCACACCCAGCTGGTATTAGATTTTAATGGATGAGTTGTAGCTGTGCCTAATTTAAATTTAGTATTTTAAATAATTTTAGGGGGTGGTTATGAAATAATTTTTGTGTATGTGTATTCCTGTGACAAAGTCTTAGGTCAACAAAGAATTCCCTTTTGGCTGGGTGTGGTGGCTCACACCTGTAATCCCAACACTTTGGGAAGCCAAGATGGGCAGATCATTTGAGTCAGGAGTTTGAGACCAGCCTGGCCAACCCATCTCTACCAAAAATACAAAAATAAGCCAGGCGTAGTGGCGTGTGCCTTTAATCCCAGTTATTCCGGAGGCTGAGGCAGGAGAATCACTTGAACCCGGGAGCAGGTTGCAGTGAGCCGAGATAGCGCCACTGCACTCCAGCCTGGGTGACAGACTGGGACTGTGTCTCAAAATAAATAAATAAAATAAAATAAAATCCACTTTTAAATTTGAACAAACATCGAGTTAAAGGACCTTTTATTGTATGTTGCTTGTTGGTCTGAATCAAATTCCTTACAACATAATGAAATCATAGCTGCAACCCTTTTCTTTATATTAGTGTAAATGTACATCACACAGCAGGAAATCTACTTGGTTTGGGGTGTTTTTTTTTTTTTTTTTTTTTTTTTTTTTTTTTTTTTTTTTTTTTTTTTTTTTTTTTTTTTGCTTTTCTCCTTTATTGTGAGATTTATCTTCTTCTTCTGCTATGTCCAATTCATGACAAAATATTGATGAGTGTATAACAGTGAAGGATTGATGACCCTGTAAAATCATAACATAGCACTGAATAACATCAAGTCACTAAAGTAACTTGGTTTTGGATAGAAATGTTCATTTTTACTGTCTTTAAGAGGCTGAAACTCTCTGCCCTGTGCAGGTTTCAGTTCTCTTTCTCTGACAGCAGGCCTGAGTCATCAAATCTGAAGAAGGGACATTGACTCTCAATGTGAGGACATATTTGCTTCACTGTTGAGAGTCCTTCTGCTCATAAGAGTTTATATATGTGGTCAGTGAATCAGTATGTAGTTCAAAAAAAGACCTGGGAAGGCTCCGCTTCTTTCTGAGCCTTTCAGTAGAAGTAGTTTTCAAAACGGAACATGGGAATGGAAGAAGATCATACAAAATATTTATTTGCTTGCTTTCCTTACACATTTTGCCCCTTCAGGAAGATATTTAAAATGAAACAGAAACACATAGCCAAGAAAGTTCATCGGTTTTTTAATAAAGCTCTGGATTTTCATTTCCTAAGAGCTGAACTTTTGACGCATTTTCTTAAGTGACCGCTGTGATCATTGCTTTCTGCAGCACAACACAGACACTGGAGGAGCTGACCACTCATGCAGCATCTGCGGGAAGTCACTGAGCTCGGCCAGCTCCCTCGACCGCCACATGCTGGTGCACTCTGGCGAGAGGCCATACAAGTGCACAGTGTGTGGCCAGTCATTTACCACCAATGGGAACATGCACAGGTGGGTGAGGGTGCCCTTTGCTTGGGGAGCTGGCTGGTACCTGGAGGTTGGCAGGCAGGACAGTGGCCTCTGAGCCTTCAGAAGACTTGCCTAAATGTACAGAGAGTTCTGGAGTTCTGTCCATTGTATGGAAAAACCAAAGATGCACAGTATCTCTGGAGTATTAGAGGTGTTGGATCATGGGAAATGGGAAGTACTTTGGCAAGGTCTGTGGCCCTTGAGAGTTCTTCAAGATGAAACACAGAGTCATTTCCCCTCTGCCAACTGGAGTTTGTTTGTCTGGGTGCTAGATGTGGGCAGATTATCACATTTAAAAGAAGAACCCTCCAAGAGTGGCATCCATGTAGCCCTGCCATTTAAAAAATGCTTGCATATGCCTACCAGATTCCTCACAGATCTTTTCATTGCAAAAAAAAAAAAAAAAAAAAAAAAAAAAACAAAAGTCTGGGACCTTTCAATAGTTAAGTGGCCTCATCCTGGAGCTTCAGGATAAGTTAGGATAAAATGAAGAAAAGGAAAATCTGATAAACATCAGGACATTACTTCTTGAGAGAGAAGGATGCTCACTCAAGTGAGAGACAGCAGAGTGGTAGACATACTACAATTGTGTTGGGTGAACCTATGGAAAATAGAGTTTATAGTCTGATCATACATGTTTTGAGGGGTCTACTTTTCCGTATTCCTGTCCAGTCCTTTGCTTGCTTTTAAAAAAGTTGAGTCACATTTCTTACATGTTTATTTCAGAAGAAAACTTTATGTAACTATTATAAAATTGATATGCTAGTTATATTTGGTTACACAAACACTAAAATGAGATGGCCCAGTTTATTATACGTACACTTGGACATACTGATATTGTGGTTAAGTTTCTTGATTTGGAAACTAGGTACCTGAATTCAAGTCTCAACTGCTACTTGTAAATTTTCTATCTTCAAGCAAGTTACTTAACTCTTTGTATCCCAGTTTTCTCATATTTAAAATGAGATTTTTGTTTGTTTTATTGTTTTCTTTCATGCTGTTTTGACCCCCCAGAAATGAGATGTTTAATTTTATCTACTTCATTGGATAAGCATGAGGATTAGGTGATAACTAGTTTAGCAACATGATCCCTGGCACAGAGTAAGAACTCAATGGTATTTATTATTATTTGCATTTCTAAGTAATGCTGCAATAATTTAAAGCCTGTGAATATCTCAGTCTAACCTCTCAGGAGTGAGGTATAGTATGACTTCATGAAAAGTGTGAATATTTTAGGAATTTACAAAGTGTTTTGCTTTTTTATTTTATCATAAATTTCAGTCCTGATGGGTTATTCTCTTTGCCCCCATCTCCTCCTGGGAGTGTTTTTGGGTGCAAAGGAATTGAGTAGTGTCACTACTTTACAATTATATTTCACATTTTAGCTATTTATTTATTTATTA
>PVKV010007196.1:0-98197 GCA_004027835.1 Alouatta palliata | reverse complement strand
TGCTGTGGGAGTGACGGTGTGTACTTCCGGGGTAGGGGACCCCACTCTCCTGTCTGATGATGCAGTTACAGGTGTGTGCTCACAGGCACGTGCTGTGGGAGTGACGGTGTGTACTTCCGGGGTAGGGGACCCTGCTCTCCTGTCTAATGATGCAGTTACAGGTGTGTGCTCACAGGCACGTGCTGTGGGAGTGACAGGTGTGTGCTCACAGGCAGGTGCTGTGGGAGTGACGGTGTGTACTTCTGGGGGCAGGAGACCCCACTCTCCTGTCTGATGATGCAGGTACAGGTGTGTGCTCACAGGCACACGCTGTGGGAGTGACAGGTGTGTACTTCCGGAGGCAGGAGACCCCGCTCTCCTGTCTGATGATGCAGGTACAGGTGTGTGCTCACAGGCATGCACTGTGGGAGTGACGGTGTGTACTCACAGCCACGTGCTGTGGGAGTGACGGTGTGTACTTCCGGAGGCAGGAGACCCCGCTCTCCTGTCTGATGATGCAAGTACAGGTGTGTGCTCACAGGCACACGCTGTGGGAGTGACAGGTGTGTACTTCCGGGGGCAGGAGACCCCGCTCTCCTGTCTGATGATGCAGGTACAGGTCTGTGCTCACAGGCATGCGCTGTGGGAGTGACGGTGTGTACTTCCAGGACTTGCAGGCAGAGTTCTCAGAGCCTTGTGTGTGTCCATTCATTGAATACTCACATGGACACTGCAGGGCATGTGGTTATCCTCCCCTTTCACAGATGAGCCGACAGGCACAGAGAGGAAAGATGACATCCACAGTCATACGGCTGGTGACGACAGGGCTGGGGGCTTACAGGGCCTGGGTCCAGAGCCTGTGTGTCTTCCTTCTGTGCAATGCGCCTCTTCCCCCAACCTCGTCTTCCCCTGGCACCCAGCACAGCATCTTCTGGTCACCTCTGCTCCCTTCTGCCCCTTCTGTGTCTGCCTCTCTCATTTCTCCATCCTCAGCCCAAGAAACTTGGTCTTCCTTCAGTGAGTAAGGCAGGGAGAGCCTCTGCCTGACCAGCCCCATTCCATGCCCAGCAGCAGGGAAACCTGGTCACCTCTTGATTACTGGGGACGGGACACGGGGGACCAGGGAACCAGGCCACAGCCTTCAGTGACGTGCTGGCCCCAGGGCAGGAGACAGGCTTCAAGCTGACCTTGTACTTGTCTCCTGGGCCACCAGCTTCCTCCGCCTGGGACTAGGGTCACGTAGGTCTTAAGAGCACATAGCTAGGTTAGAATCTCACCTCTGAGCTCACTAGTGGAGTGGCACAGGCAAACAGCTGACTCTCCCCGGTCCAGCCTTCACATCTGTAAAGCGGGATGAAGATCGCAGCTGCTCACAGCCCAGGGCTGTCAGCACTGAGGTCTCCAGGGCATGGAAGGCAAGTTGGGGGAGGGGCTTGCTACCATTATTATTATCATTTTCGTTACCGTTATTATTGCTGAGTCAGCCATTTGATCACGAAAATTCCACAGTGGACTTCAAAGCTCCTCTCCCAGCTCCTGACCTGCCGCTCGATAGTGTTGGTCTCACTGACAAACCTAGAGAAGGAAACGAAGGCCCCGGGTGGGCAGGGGTGGAGCCGTGGCTGGCCCCACACAGACACCAGACGTAGGCCTGGTGTCTGGGGAAAAAGTGGGGAGGCAAGATCTGTGCAGAAAGGAACCCAGATAAGACCTTCTGGGAGGGACAGAGGGTGTCAGAGGACCCAGGAATCAGGAGCCAGAAGAAAGGCCGAGGCAGGAGGATCACAAGGTCATGAGATTGAAACCATCCTGGCCAACATGGTGAAACCGTCTCTACTAAAAATACAAAAATCAGCTGGGCGTGGTGGCATGTGCCTGTAGTCCCACCTACTCAGGAGGCTGAGGCAAGAGAATCACTTGAACCTGGGAGGCGGAGGTTGCAATGAGCCAAGATCATGCCACTGAACTCCAGCCTGGCGACAGAGCGGAACTCCATCTTAGGAAAAAAAAAAAAAAAAAAAACTCCCTGAGAATGTGTGCCCCAGTGGCTCACGCCTGTAATCCCAGCACTCTGAGAGGCCAAGGTGGGAGGATCACTTGAGCCCAGGAGTTCAAGACCAGCCTGGACAACAGAGTGAGACCTCCATCTCTACAAAAAATTGTAAAAATTAGCCAGGCAGGGTGGCACACGCCTGTAGTCCCAGCTACTTGAGAAGATTGCTTGAGCCAGGAAAGTTACGTGGCAGTGAGCCAAGATCGTGCCACTGCACTCCAGCCTGGGGCAACAGAGTGAGACCTCCATCTCTACAAAAAAAATTTAAAAATTAGCCAGGCAGAGTGGCACACGCCTGTAGTCCCAGCTGCCTGGGAGGCCAAAGTGGAAGGATTGCTTGGGCCAGGGAGGTTGAGGCGGCAGTGAGCCAAGATTGTGCCACTGCACTCCAGCCTGGGCAACAGAATGAGACCCTGTCTCAAAAAAAGAAAAGAAAAAGGAAAAAAAAAGCAAGAAAGTGCTGAGCAGAGTCCAAGAGGATCCAAGAGATGGCGCTGTTACCAGGTAATGGTCCTGGCAAGGACTGTGGTGATGGCTGCCTTCAGCCACCTCAGCAGGAACTGGCATGAACATAGTATTACCTATAGTAGACGTTGATTGTGCACCTACTGTATACAGGCATGAACATGGTATTACTAATAGCAGGTGTTTATTGTGCACCTGCTGTATACAGGTGTGAACGTGGCATTACCAATAGATGTTTATTGTGTACCTACTGTATACCGGCATGATCACGGCAAGTAGCAGCTGTTTATTGTGCACCTATTGTATAAGGCATGAACATGACATTACCAATAGCAGATATTTATTGTGCACCTACTGTATACAGACATGAACATGATATTGCCCATAGCAGATGTTTATTTTGCACCTACTGTGCATAGACACTGCCCCCATCACTTCACATTTGCTGCTTTGATAGCAATCCTGTGAGGAGTGGTTGTCCCTATTCCCTCCATTTAACAGATGAAAACTGAGACTTAAAGTCATGGGCTCAGGGCCACATGATTATTGAAAAGGGTAGAGGCAGGATGCAAACCCAGGAATCCCGGCCCTAGAGCCCCAGCACCAGAGCTTATGGGACCGGCCCTTCCCTGGTCCGCCCTCCTCCCACCACTCAGGACATGTTCAGAGGAACAAAGGAACGATTCCCACTTTTTGCTGTTTTCAGCAACCCAAGGCTGACCACAGAGAGGAGATCACAGCTGTCCCCATGAACCATGGGTGGAGTACTGGCTATTTATTTCAGTGGCCAACCTACAGTTTCCCACAAATACTTCTCTGTGTCTTTGCATGGTACATCCAATTTGGTTTTTAAAATTGTTTTGGCAAAAATGGTACATATTTGTGGGTACATAATGATATTTGAATACTTGGAATGTATAGTGATCAGATCAAGATAATTAATGTATCCATCTCAAAGTTTTTATAAGTTTGCTTTTATTTGGCCATAAAATTCCCGTGGAGAGCACCATGTCGTTTTTTAAGTCATAGGTGACAAGGGGCATCCCCTAAGTCTGACCAGCAGCTGGGGTGGGGTTGAAGCTACTAGGTAGAAGCCTTGTAGCTGTGGCTGCCGGGGAAGCTCCCTGTGGCCACAGCTGAGCAGCAAGTGTCACTTTTATTAAGTGGCTTCATAATACCCTTCAGGTTCATTTAGAAAAATGAAATTTGGAAAGCACTCATTCTTTAAAAGTTAAAACCTTAATATTAAGATATTGGGCTGGGCGCAGTGGCTCACACCTGTAATCCCAGCACTTTGGGAGACCGAGGCGGGGGGATCACCTGAGGTCAGGAGCTCAAGACCAGCCTGACCAACATGGAGAAACCCCGTCTCTATGAAAAATAAAAAATTAGCCAGGTGTGGTGGTGCATGCCTGTAATCCCAGCTACTCTGGAGGCTGAGGCAGGAGAATTGCTTGAACCCAGGAGGTGGAGGTTGTGGTGAGCCAAGATCACACCACTGCACTCCAGCCTGGGCAACAAGAGCAAAACTCTGTCTACAAAAAAAACAAAAATTAAGATATTAATATTAATATTAGAAGACAGAGTCACTCCTGTAGTCCCAGCAGATCGGTTGAATAGTAACATTGAAACAACTTTTTAGTCATTGTTGGATTCAGCCCCATTTTACAGGTGGGAAGACTGAGACTCACAGGGGTCAAGTGACTGACCCAAGGACACATGTTTAGAGCCAGTCTGGCAAAACTGAAGCCACGAGTCCTGATTTTACTGCAACTCTTTTAAGATCTTGCAGCTGGTTACCAAAAATGATTTGCAATTTTATGTGCAAGGTAAATGTCCCCCTGGAACAGGATGACTGGAACCCTCAGGTTCCCTAGCCCACTCGGCTATGTCCCCCTAGCCTGCCATGGCCCACCCAACTTCTCCAGGAGACCCCTGCAGGACTCTACTGGGACAGGCAGCAGGAAGGACCCCAGGTCCTGAGCTACTTGGGGGGTGTCAAGAGCAGCACAGGAATAAGGCTGCTGAGAAAGAGGGGTCTTAGCCTGTCCAGAATGTAGCCAATGGCCGGGTGTGGTGGCTCATGCCTGTAATCCAGCACTTTGAAAGGCTGAGGTGGACAGATCACCTGGGATCAGGAGTCTAAGACCAGCCTGGCCAACACGACAAAAGCCTGTCTCTACTAAAAACACAAAAAGGATCCGAGCATGGTGGTGCGCGCCTGTAGTCACAGCTACTCAGGAGGCTGAGGTAGGAGAATTGCTTGAAAACGGGAGGCAGGGGTTGCAGTGAGCTGAGATCACACCACTGCACTCCAGCTTGAGTGGCAGAGCAAGACTCCATCTCATTAAAAAAAAAAAAAAAAAAAGGCAAAAACAAACCAAAAAAACAGAATGTGGCAAATTTCAGCATCTCCGAAAACTGTGCCAAATGCACTTTCCCTGTCACATGACTGCAGATGGAAGGGCGACTGGGGGACTGTCCTTGAATCCAGCAGAGGAAGTTCTCGCAGCAGGCCAGGCAGCCAGGCTGAAGGCTAGACCCAGGGTGATGCTGAGTAGAGAGGCCACATCAAACACAGGCCACTTTCATCCCACCACTGCCACCTCCCCAGCCAACCTCTTTTTTTAGACAGAGTTTCGCTCTGTTGCCCAGGCTGGAGTGCATGTGACGTAATCTCCACTCACTGCACCCTCCACCTCCTGGCTTAAGCGATTCTTGTGCCTTAGCCTCTGGAGGAGCTGGGATTGATTACAGGCACGTGCCACCATACCTGGCTAATTTTTGTATTTTTTTAGTAGACACAGGGTTTCACCATGTTGGCCAGGCTGGTCTCAAGCTCCTGACCTCAAGTGATCCACCCTTCTCAGCCTCCCAAAGTGCTGGGATTACAGACGTGAGCCACCGTGCCCAGTCCACAGCCAGACCTTCATGCTCCTGCAGCCCCCTCCTCCACTCTCCACATTCCACTCCCCTCTTTTTTTTTTTGAGGCAGAGTTTTGCTCTTGTTGCCCAGACTAGAGTACAATGGTGTGATTTCGGCTTACTGCAACCTCCACCTCCCAGATTCAAGCAGTTATCCTGCCTCAGCCTCCCAAGTAGCTGGGATTACAAGCATGTGCCACCATGCCTAATTTTGTATTTTTAGTAGAGACAGGGTTTCTCCATGTTGGTCAGGCTGGTCTCAAACTCCTGACCTCAGGTGATCCACTCACCTTGGCCTCCCGAAGTGCAGGGATTATAGGCGTGAGCCTCCACGCCCTGCCACACTTCCCTCTTATGTCCATGTGATCCCCACGTGCTGGTAGCCCCAAAGAACCTTAGCTCCCAGGCCTGTCATCCAAGACCCCACAAGGTCTAGCCAAATCCCACCCTCGTAAATTCCCGCCACCCCCACCCCCATCCAGTTCCAGACCTCCCAGGGGGTCTCCTTTCAGTTCCTTTCCGGCCTCAGGTACCAGCAGGGATTGAGACCTCTGCCACACTGTCTATGGGCTGGGGAAGCTGTTTCACTTCTCTGGGCCTCAGTTTGCTCCTCTGTGAAATAGGGATAATTATAGTCCCTGCCTCAGGGGTGGTTGTGAGGTTTAAACAGAATAATGCACCTAAAACCCTTAGCACTGTACGGAACATTCTGTGGCATTTGCTGCTGAGCCAAACTCTCCTGCTGTCAGGGAATATGACCCCAGGGAGGTGGGAGTCCAAAATTGAAAGCACCCACAAGGCCTTCCCACGCGGCCTAGCGCCCTTGGTCTGTTCACGAGTAGTCCTGTGAACCAGTGACTGCAGTGAGACAAAAATGATCCTTAGGGTCCTAGTGGGGCTTCCTCCTAATTCGGGGACATTTTATAAGCAGCCTCTTGTACACCAGCGGGTTCTCAGGGACAACCCTTACCCAGTTGTACACTGTGGCAGAATTTTTCACTATAAGCTCCACGAGTGTAGGGATTTTTGCCTGGTTAATTCCAGACAAATATCCACAAATATTAGTTGAATAACAGACCAGTATCAGCTTCAAATAAAGAAAACAGGTTAGAGAGGGCCTGGGGTTTCTCTCTTACGTGGGTGGTCAGGGAAAGCTTCTCGGAGGAGGAGACATTTGAGCAGCAATCTGAGTGTCGTGAGCAGGTGCCCGCTGGGACAGCAGCCTGGTGCAGAGCTCTCCAGGTGGATTCCCTTGTGCAGACCCACACAAACGCCCCAAAGTATGTGTGGTGTTATTCCCTGGTTACGGATGGGGAAACTGAGGCAGGGGTGACTCGCAGTAGTCATTGCAAAGCCGGAATTTGGCCCAGGTTCCCCCTCTGTCTCCAGAACTAAGGTCATAGCTACAGCTCTGTGACGGCCACAGAGAAAGGGCCAAGTTCTCTCCATCAACCTCCCCTCTCTCACCATCTGGAAGTGAGGCCTCCAGAGACAGGCCTGTCAGACAAGGCAGGATGGTGGCCTCTCTCCACAGTCCCAGGCCACACGGAGACCTTGGATTTGCTTTCGATTTGGTGAATGGGAAGATGGTGGTTGGGTGGGTGGATGGGCAGGGCTCCATGCTGGACCCATCCTTTTGAGAAGGATGCCTGTTGTTCTGAAACGTTGCTCTGGCCAACAGAGGTCACAGCCCCGATTCAGCTGTCTGTTCCTTCCCTGCTGGCTCTGCTCTGGGGACTGGCACAGCCAGGGCCCGGCCCTTCCCTGGACAATCACAGAAAACAGCTCATGCAGGAGGACTGGCCTGGGGAGGGGTCTCCGGTGAGCGGCCCAGGACTGTGCCGTGTTCAGGACACAGCCGCTGTTTCTCTCCTGGGCTGTGACTTTGTGGGGTGGTGGCCGGACCGTGTGGCACTCCAGACAGTTGGGGTTGCTGGTCTCCTTACTGTGGACCCTGTTTCCCTGTGATGAGCCCAATTTACCAAACAGAACAAAGCCTCACAGCAACGCCTGCACCCTCACTTCTGTCAGACTGTGTGAAGTATTTCCCGCACGTGAAGTCATTCAATCTTTAGAATTCTTTGAAATAGGTAGGATTGTCCCCTGGCCCATTTTACATCTGGGGAACCCAGGCTTGACAAGGGAGAATGACTTCCCCAAAGCTGCCGTTTTCTTTTTTTTTTTGAGACAGAGTCCTGCCCTGTCACCCAGGCTGGAGTACAGTGGCACGATCTTGGCTCACTGCAACCTCCACCTTGTGGGTTCAAACAATTCTACTGCCTCGGTCTCATGAGTAGCTGGGACTGCAGGTATGCGCCACCACACCCGGCTAATTTTTTGTATTTTTAGTAGAGACGGGGTTTCACCGTGTCGGCCAGGATGGTCTCGATCTCCTGACCTCGTGATCCACCTGCCTTGGCCTCCCAGATTGCTGGGAATACAGGTGTGAGACACGGCGCCCGGCCCCCACTTCTTTTTCTATCTAGGGATCAGACCCTCTTTAGGTGTCCCTGGGCCAAGAGGAGCCTGGTTGTGACACCCACATTACTCTCTCCCTCTCCCACCCACAGGAGAGCGAAGACGCGGTCAAAGCGCTGGCCAAGGAGAAGGACCTGCTGGAGCGCGAGAAGTGGGAGCTGCGACGCCAAGCCAAGGAGGCCACAGACCACGCCACGGCCCTGCGCTCCCAGCTGGACCTCAAGGACAACCGGATGAAGGAGCTAGAGGCCGAGCTGGCCATGGTGAGAACCCTCCCCACCCAGGTGGGCCTGGCATCTGCCAATAGTGCCAGGACGTCTGGCATGATGGGCTCACCCTGGAGTCCTAGGATGGGGTGGGTGGGGCAGAGCCGGACACAAGCAGAGGGGCAGGGCCCGCAGTGGGAGGGGCTTTCTGCAATGCTCCATAAGCTTCCCTCCAAGACCATGCCCCCCTGAGCCTGGGCCAGCCTTTTATCCACCTGCTTTGGGCCCAGGGAATGCGGGGACCCTGGGAAACCATTCACTCTCCCACACACCCCAGCCTACAGTTAGAGGAAAAAAGGACCAAGTGCGGGGGGGCTCATGCCTGTAATTCCAGCAGTTTAGGAGGCCGAGGCAGGCAGATTGTTTGAGCCCAGGAGTTTGAGACCAGCCTGGAAAACATGGCAAAACCCCATCTCTACCAAAATATACAAAACAAAATAGCCAAGCATGGTGCATGCCTGTGGTCCCAACCAGTCTGGTTGCTGAAGCAGAAGGATTGCCTGAGCCCAGGAGGCAGAGGCTGCAGGGAGCAGCGATCATGCCACCACACCCAGCCTGGGTGACAGTGACATCCTGTCTCAAAAAAAAAAAAAAAAACAAGGAAAAAAGGTTTTTTGTGTTTAAAATATATGTATTTGCTTAGGAAAATATTTGGGAGTAAATACACGGAAATATTAACATTCGTTCTCTCATAGTGGTAGGATTTCAGGTGACTTTTATTTATGTCTGTTTGTTTATTGACCTCTTTTCACGTCTCTGCAGCAAAAACGTCTTATTTGGGTCATTGAGGAAATAAATAATTTTTTCCTAACCCAAAACAGATCCTCAAAATACTTCCAAGCACTTTGTTTTCCCAGGAGGTGCGTAGCCTTCACGTGTGGGGACAGAGAGTCTGGGTGGGGACACAGCCCTGGAGCCTGTTCTACTTGCTCCTATGTGACCTTGGGCCACTTGCTCAGCTGCTGTGGGCTTCAATGCCTTTTACTTGTTACTGGGCTGGGGGTGGGGTCTTAATCCCACCCTACCTTCCCCAGAGGGTAGCTGGGCAGATCCAGGGAGCTCGTGGCTAGTGGGGCCTCCAGAAGCCACCAGGGGCTCAGTGTGACAGTGGCCGGGAGGAGAATGTGGGAGGAGCTCCTGGGGAGTAGGGGCAGGGGAAGGACGTAGCTCTTAGAGGATTTGTTGTCCTGCAGAGCACGAATGTCGGCTAACGGTGTGGTTGCAGCATGTGGTCTGGGTTTGAATCCAGCCCCAAGTGTTTCCCAACTGTGTGACTTTGTGCAGAGCCTTCACCTCTGTGGACCCCATATCCATCAACTCAGAACAGAAATAATGGCATATATAGTTGACCCTTAAACAACGCAGAGGTTGGGGTCCCGATCCCCTGTGCAGCTAAATCCATGTATAACTTTTGACTCCCCTAGCACGTAACTGCTAGTAGCCTGCTGTTGACCAGAAGCCTTACTGAGAACACAGTCAGGGAGCACATCTTGTTTGTTAACTGTATCGTGTACTGTATTTGGATTAGTCAGTTCTTACACTGCTATAAAGAAATCGCTGAGACTGGGTAATTTAGAAAGGAAAGAGGTAGGCCGGGCATGGTGACTCACGCCTGTAATCCCAACACTTTGGGAGGCGGAGGCAGAGGCAGGAAGATCACGAGGTCAAGAGATCGAGACCATCCTGGCCAACATGGTGAAACCCCGTCTCTACTAAAAATACAAAAATTAGCCGGGCATGGTGTTGTGCCCCTGTAATCCCAGCTACTCAGGAGGCTGAGGCAGGAGAATCTCTTGAACCCGAGAGGCAGAGGTTGCAGTGAGCCAAGATCGCGCCGCTGCACTCCAGCCTGGGTGACAGGGCAAGACTCCATCTCAAAAAAAAAAAATAGGAAAAAGGTTTAATTGACTCGAAGTTCCAAATGGCTGGGGAGGCCTCAGAAACTCGTAATCATGGCAGATGGCAAAGGAGAAGTAAGGCACTTTCTTTACAAGATAGCAGAAGGGAGAATGAATACGGGAGGAACTACCGCACGCTTATAAACCATCAAATCTCGTTAGAATTCTATCGCTATCATGAGAACGGCATGGAGGAACCATCCCTGTTGTCCACTTACCTCCACCTCGTCCCTCCCTTGACACGTGGGGATTACAATTCAAGATGAGGCTTGGCTGGGGACACAGGGCCAACTGTATCAGTATTCTTAGAATAAAGTAAGCTAGAGCAAAGGAAATGTTATTAAGAAAATCAGGCCGGACATAGTGGCTCACACCTGTAATCCCAGCACTTTGTGAGGCCAAGGAGGGCAGATCACTTGAGGTCAGGAGTTCAGGACCAGCCTGGCCAACATAGTGAAACCCCGTCTCTAATAAAAATACAAAAATTAGCCTGGCATGATAGCAGGTGCCTGTAATCCCAGCTACTCAGGAGGCTGAAGCAGAAGAATCGCTTGAACCCAGGAGGCAGAGGTTGCAGTGAGCTGAGATTGCACCATTGCACTCTAGCCCAGTGGCAAACACCTGTAGTCCCAGCTAATCAGGAGGCTGAGATGGGAGGATCAGCTGAGCCTGGGAAGTCAAGGCTGCCGTGAGCCATAATTGTGCCACTGCACTCCAGCCTGGGCAATGGAACAAGACTCCGTCTCAAATAAAAGAAAAAGAGAATAATAAGGAAGAGGAAATACGTTTGCTATTCATTAAGTAGAAAAAGAGGATCATCATCAAGGTCTTCATCCTCGTCGTCGTCTTCACTCTGAATGGCTGAGGAGGAGGAGGTGGAGGAGGGAGAGGAAGGATTGGCCTTGCTTTCTCGGATGACAGAGGTGGAAGAAAATCTCCACCAGTAATCAGACCCACGTACCTATGCAGTTCAAACCCACGTGGTTCAAGAGTCGACTGTGCTTTGTAAGGCTCTTGTGAGATTTCCAAAAAATAAAGCAGAAGCAGCACTTGGCATGGGGCCCGGATGCCTTGACGTGGTAAAACCCTGCCAGGATAGTTGTCTAAGGACCAGGCCCCCAGGGCAGGCCAGGACACGATCCCGGGGCCTCGCCTAGGTCTCCTTGTCCAATGCTGACCCCTAGTGGTGAGAATTGCTGGGCAGGAAAAAGCCGCAGGGACCCCTGGGGTCCCTGGGGGTTCCCACCAGTGGGGTTGGTAATACTGGAGACCCTGCTGCCACCTGCAGCCCAGACAGAAACCTTTGAACTTGCAGGCCAGGAAAAGGCCCCTGTCCTCCCAGGTCTTCCTCATGCCTCATGGACAGACAAGATGTGTTTTCCTCACCTTGGAGTCCTGGCCTTGGGCATCCAAGGACTCCCTGGGTCTTTCTGGCCTAGGATCCAGCTCATCCTGGCTTCCACTCTCCCCGTGTCTGGACACTCAGCCTGTTTCAGCTATGGCTGACAAAACTCAGGTTCGGGCCTCCTTCTGGCAGGCATCAGATGCATCTGCCGTGCGAATGTTGGCAGCTCAGTCTGATTTATGTTCACGTTAACAGCACAGGCAGTGTCTACCCAGGACTTGGAGGCAGAGGGAAAGGGCTTCACGAAGAGCTGTGACAGGCCCAGTCTTGGGGTGTCCACCTGACTGCAGGTTCCCTCCATTGCCACCATCCCTAGAATTTCACAGCCAGGCTGTGTTGTCTGCAGGCCCGGCTCCCCCATATGGCTGACCCTTCCTCGGGGGTTGCCTTAAGTTCTGGGTTGCAAGCAAGCGAAAGCAGCCTGCTCTCCTGGTGGAAGCACATAGGGTGGACTGAAAGGAGGTCGGGGTCCACGGGTGCAGTGGGGAGGTGGAGGGCACAGCTTAGCAATGGCAGACACCGTGGCAGCTGCAGGCAGGACGCAGTGGCCTTTCCCTATAATCCCAACAGTTTGGGAGGCCAAAGTGGGCAGATCACTTGAGGTCAGGAGTTTGATACGGGCCTGGCCAACATGGTGAAACCCTGACTCTACTAAAAATACAAAAATTAGCCGGGCATGGTGGTACACACCCGTAATCCCAGCTACTCAGGAGGCTGAGGCAGGAGAATCACTTGAACCAGAAGGCAGGGGTTGCAGTGAGCCGAGAGCGCATCACTGCACTCCAGCCTGGGCGACAGAGCGAGACCCTGTCTGAAAACAGAAGCAGCTGCAGAGGTGGGGAGCCAGGCCCCTTGGGGAATGGTACGCTCAGCAGCCCCTGCAGTTGGGGGGATGAACATGTCCCCTTTGTCTTCTGATTAAATCTTACCTCAGTGAGGTCCATGCCACATGCCCAGTGACCCATCCTGGACCACTGACTTGCCCCTTATCTAGGGGTCCTGGCTGTGGCCGCTGGTGCTGGGTGACCCCAGGGTGCTGCCACAGAAGTGGCAGAGGTCACGCTTGCAGGCGACATTGAAGCCTCTGGGAAAGCAGGTATTGGGGAAAGAATCCAGGCTGGTGCCCAGTGAGGGGTGAGCGGCCCGACAGGACCCAGGCGTCGTCCCTCCCCCCGTGTCCTGAGGAGCCAACTCAGGGCCACCCCACACACCCTCTTCACTGCTTCACTTGGGGAAAAGCCAAAAAGACATTTGCTTCAGCAGACATTTCCCAAGAAGCAAAGCCCTCTATTGGCATTTAGCGATGAGGGTGGGCACCCTGAGGCCTGCTCAGCCATCTACCCTTGCTGGAGGCATTTCCTGTTAAAAATCCCAGCCGAACCAGGCATTACCACCCACACAGCATCTTCTCTGTAATCACATTGGCCCCATTGGACTGTGTGTGTGTGTGTGTGTGTGTGTGTGTGTGTGTGTGTGTGTAAAATATTGTTTATCGACATATAATGTCAAGGCCCAAGCCCACATAAAATGTCCTGCCGTTGCCCCCGCGGGAACCTCCCCTCCGTGGCCGAAGCCTGCCTTGATCCTTGTCTTGGTCATTGGTCATTGGTTGCTGGTCATGCCACTCAATGGTTTTTAGCATGTTGATAACATTGTGCAACCGCCATTGCTGTCTAATTCCAGAACAGTTTCATCTCCCCAAAAAGCACCCCCTATTCATGTGTGGTCACTCCAGTGAGGTCTCTATTCTCACAATTTCGGAGCTGGAGGTCAGGCTGTCCTGTACTCCCTGGCATGACGTCTTTGCTTGGGAGGTCTTTGAAGGGAGTCTAGCCAGGGCTTGAAGGAGGCAGCTCCCTTACCAGCCTTCTCTTAGTCCACAGGCCTTCCCCACCTGCCTCCCTAGTCACATGTGGGGCCGGGAGACGGGCTGCCTGCTCCTGAGACCATGGGCATCCCCCAAACACTGGCCCTGTCCACGGGAGCCTGGCTCACCCTGACCTCACTGCCCGTGACTGTGGCTTCTCCAGCATAGGAAAGTTTTCTTCCATTTACAGGGCACTCTGTAAACAAGGGCACCATTGATGTTTGGGGCTAGATAACTGTGGTGGGGCTGCCCTGGGCTCTGTGGGGTGTCTAGCAGCTTCCCTGGCCTCTACCCACCAGATGCCAGCAGCACCCCCACCCCAGCCCCCAGCGTGACAGCAGTAGTCTCCAGACACGGCCAGATGTCCCCCAGAGTGCAGATGTCCCCCAGGGTGCAGATGTCCCCCAGACTGCAGAACCACCCAGGCTGGAAGCACCCCTCCATCAAGTAGGACATTTTGCAAGAATCAGACGTTCCTGTCTGTCTGGGCCTGAGTTGTTGCAGTCTAACCAAGTCCCAGTTTGGGTCATGTTCTCTTCTGTCTGTGTGACCCTTGACAAGGGGTTTAACCTTTCTGAGCCTCAGTTTCCTCCTGTATAAAATCAGAGCTATAGGCTGGGCAAGGTGGCTCATGCCTGTAATCCCCGCAGTTTGGGAGGCCGAGTCAGGTGAATCACCTGAGGTCAGGAGTTCAAGACCAGCCTGGCCAATATGGTGAAACCCGTCTCTACTAAAAATATAAAAATTAGCAAGGCATGATGGCCGCCGTCCGTAATTCCAGCTACTCAGGAGACTGAGGCAGGAAAATCGTCTGAACCCGGGAAGCGGAGGTTGCAGTGAGCTGAGATTTTCCACTCCAGCCTGGACAACAAAGTGAGACTCCATCTAAGATGAGATGAGATAGGACCAGAACTATAATGAGACCTTCCCCCTAGAGTGACAGTGCAGGGAAATGAGGCAGTGGTTGAATGGGGCAGGCATGCTTCAGAACTCAGTCAATGCTCACAGTTCCATACTGAGGTTGCCCTGGGCCCACCCTGTCCTCAGACCCCACAGGGGATGAAGAGACATGGATTCTCATGCCTGTTCCACTCATCAGTATTTGACCTCACACATGTCACCTTTAACCTTTTTGTGCCTCAGTTTCCTCATCTGTAAAAACGACAGCCACCACCGGCCCAGAGGAGAGACAGGGACTGTGAGGGATGAGCAGGCGGAGAAGGAGGAGGGGTTGGCGAAGCCTCAGGTTCCTTTTTAATGGCCACGCTCTGAGTTCATGCCCTTTATGCCTGTTCTCAGCTGCAGCAAAAGCAGTCTGCCCCAAATGTGCCACCTCCAGGCCCCTGGCCGCTGCCTTCCTGGACCATTCGGACCAGCCCTTGGCAAGCCAGTTCCTAGGCTGGGTCTGAACTTGGACTGGTGGGAGGGGGCCTGCCACCCTGCATGAGGGCAGGGTCTGGGCAATCCCAAGCCTACTTGAGCCTGTTGTCAACGCCACAGGAGCCTCCCCTCCATGGCCAGAGCCTGCACTGGTCTTTGGTCTTTGGTCACTGGTCCTTGATGTCATGGCCCATGTTTGCCTCATCAGCTCACACCGGTGCCTCCTTGCCAGACCTGCTCCCACCTGGACCCCTGAAATCTGTGAAAGAGGGTCCCAGCCAGCTTCCCCCCAAGAAGAACTTAGCTGTGCCGCAGAGTGTGTCTATGAAGCACGGGAAGAAGGTGGTTTTGTGCCCACTCAGTGCCCATTTGGCACAATGTGCCATCTGCACAGGAGCACCAGCCTTCCAGCATCTGCTCAGAGGCTCTGGTTTAAGATCCTCCCAGCCTTTAGCCCAGAGAAATATCCCCTAGACAAGTGTGCATCTGCTGAATCCTGGTAGAGGATTTGGCTTCTGGGCACAGCATGCCCGCAGGGCCAGGCTTGCTCTCCAATGTGGGAGATGTGATGGGTACCTCGTGGCCTCCGGATCAGCAGACCCTCAGACCCTCTCGAACGACAGGCACTGTCAGTGGCCCCAGCCAGAAGGTGGGCTAGGGCAGGGTCCCATGCTGCCATCTCCCCTTCCTGCCTTACAGATCTCACTGCCCAGGCTCAAGGAGCGCATAAGTAATCCTAACTGAGCACCATGGCTGCTCTGAGACAGTGGCCCAGACCGGACCCTTGACCCTGGTGTGAATGACTCCTCACATCATCCCTGTTTGTGATATAGAGACTCTTTAATAACAATCACCAATATTTATTGGCTATTTTTACCCTGGGCCAAGCACTCTCCCTAGCAACCATGTGAGGAAGAAACTGTCCTTATCCTTGTTAGACAGCTGTAGGCGTGAAGGCACGGAGAGGTGAGGAGCCTGCCTTGGGATCCCACAGCTCAGAAGTGGCAGAGCAAGGATCAAATCCAGACAGAGCCCAAGCTTCAGAGAGCTGTGCCAGGGCCAGGCTGCCTCATCACACAACTCCAGGAGGCACTGCTTCCGTAAACATGGTCCCTCTTGGTTTCCCCATCTTATCTAGTGGGACCGTGAAGTTCAGAATGGTGGAGTCATTTGTTCAAGGTCACAGCAAGTTAAGTAGGAGAGGTGGAGTTTGAACTCAGTTCTGTCTGACTTTAGTCACATGGATGCGTTTATGTCAAGTTAATAATTCCCAGGAGCTTGACGTTCCAGGTTCCGAGTGCTTGGAAGAGGCTGGAGGCTCAGAGAGAAGAGAAGAGTCAGAGCCCAAGGGGAGTTCCCAGCATTAAATTGCATTTAGTGGAAGAGATTAGTCAGAGAAATGTATCAATTGCCAGGGGAGAAGATCCTGTGTGTGTGTGTGTGTGTGTGTGTGTGTGTGTGTGTGTGTCCTCACCCTGCTGATAAAGATGTACCCAAGACCGGGTAATACATGATTGGGGAGGCCTCACAATCACGGTGGAAGGCAAAGGAGGAGCAAAGGCACGTCTTACATGGCGGCAGGCAAGAGAGCGTGTGCAGGGGAACGGGCCTTTATAAAATCATCAGCTCTCTTGAGACTTACTCACTATCATGAGAACAGCATCGGAAAAACCCAACCCCATGATTCAATTACCTCCCACCAGGTTTCTCCCACAACATGTGGGGATTGTGGGAGCTACAATTCAAGATGAGACTTGGGTGGGGACACAGCCAAACCATATTAGTGCATATACGTGTGTATATGTGTGTGTATGCATGTGTGTATACATGTATATACGTGTGTGTGCATGTGTGTATGTGCGTGTGTATGGGTACATGGGTGTGCAAGCAGGTGAATGAATTTTAGATGAGACTTCACATGTGTCATCTGCAGTTCTCTCCTTTGTAGCTCTGCCTTGGAAGGTTAAAATCCTGAATGGGCAGAGTAGACAGTTTGAGAGGTCCCTGTGCTTCAGAACTCACAGGTACAGCCACCCCATTCTGAAGGACCAGCCGTAGGGGACCTCCCAATTGTCAGGTAGCAAGGACGTCAGGCTGCCTCCTGAGATGGAAGATGCCACTCCCCGGCCCAGACTGAGGTGAGGCCCCACCTGGGAGAAGAAAACCGATGGGTTCAGGGGAGCCACCCCGCCCAGGCCTCCTCCTCACTCCCTCTCATGCTCCCTCCAACGGCCGGCTGTTTCAGGGGCTGGCTTGTACAATCCTGTGTTTCCTCTGCGTGTGGCTGGGAGTGTTTGCAGGAGGGAAGAGCTGAGGGTTCATTGCCGCGTGATGGCAGACCATCCTGGGTGCTCATTTCTTCCGAGTCCCAATTTCTGGGCAGCCAGATGGACTGGGCCAGAGGAAGCAAGGGAGTGGGGCATTCCCCAAGACTGAGAGTGTAGCAGCGTGGAGGGCCTGGAGGTCATGTGCAAGCACACCTGGAGGGAAGGCGGGTGCGGCCACCGACTCACCTGGGCTGGGTGTGGTGCTTCAGGAAGTGTGAGTCTCCATAATGCTGGGCCTGCTGCAGGTGCAGAGGCTCGAGACACACCCAGCCTCACTCCTTCCCTAAACAGAAGAGTTACCCCATTGTCTTTATGGTAGGACAACAGAGCTGCTTCCCTGGGCCATCGGACAGGACACCACAAAGCTCTGTGAAGCAGGGGCCTGCCTCCATCTATTCTGCAGTTTCTTTGTTTGTTTGTTTTTTTTGTTTTTTGAGACGGAGTCTCACTCTGTCACCCAGGCTGGATTACAGTAGCACG
The DNA here is from genome assembly GCA_004027835.1 of Alouatta palliata. Classification (NCBI taxonomy): domain Eukaryota; kingdom Metazoa; phylum Chordata; class Mammalia; order Primates; family Atelidae; genus Alouatta; species Alouatta palliata. The sequence goes on along the minus strand of PVKV010007196.1, from coordinate 80,674 downwards.
ACTTCGGCTCACCACAACCTCTGCCTCCCAGGTTCAAGCAATTGTCCTGCCTCCGCCTCCCAAGTAGCTGAGACTACAGGCACATGTCACCACGCTGGGCTAATTTTTTTTTTTTTTTTTGTATTTTTAGTAGAGACGAGATTTCACAGTGTTAACCAGGATGGTCTCGATCTCCTGACCTCGTGATCCGCTCACCTCGACCTCCCAAAGTTCTGGGATTATAGGCATGAGCCACCGCGCCTGGCCTATTCTGCAGGTTCTTACGGCATGCTTCCTAGGTGTGCCAAGCCCCAGGCCAGGTGCTGGGGACCTTGGTGGGCAGACAGGACCAGCCCACGTCATTTGTGCTGGTGGTTTTCTTGGTGCACAGGAAATGTGGGCTTAGAGAAGGGTACGCTGGGCTCCCAGTCAGACACCAGGATTTGGGACCTAGGTTGGATGTTGTGCCCACTGGAGAAGCAGCTGAACCTCTCTGAGTTCTGGTTTCTAATCTGTTGAGCACAGATAATCCCGAACTCCCTGCTTGCAACCCAGCACTGTTGCACAGAGCATGTGAGGGTGGCAGAGCACAGGGGGTTTTCTCGGCCAGAGCAGGGGCAAGCCAGGGTGGGGGGTCAAGGCTGACACCCTCAGCTTAGCCTCTCCTGTATGGATTTCTATTCCCTGAGAGCTGGCAGTGGGAGGGAAGTGATTTCACAGACTTCTAGGGTGCCCAAGCCGGAGGGAGCCCTGAAGATCACTTGGTCCAGGCTCTTCGCTATATAGATGGGGAAACTGAGGCTCAGAGGAGGGCGTGACTTGTCTAAAATAACACAGCTGGTCAGTGTGGTGAGGGTACATCAGGCTTTAGGCCACAGACTGTCCGTTTCTTGGTGGGACCCGTTCTTAAGAACCCCTACTCTGCCAGGAAGAACCCCAGGCCTGGGGCAAAGAAAGTCTTTGGAGCTAGGAGAGATGAGAGGGATTTTTTATATTTTATCTGTGTTCACATGAGACACAAACCCAGCACTTACAGTGGCGCTGCCATCTGCAGCTACCCCCGAATGTCAGTGTTCACCCCAAACCTCAGTGCAACAGACCCCTGGGCCTCTCCCTGTCTCCTCTGCCCTGTCATGAGCCTGCAGAGCCAATCGGAAGTAGAAAATGACTGTGATGAAAAAGAATATATATTAACACTTGGGGAGGCTGGGGCAGGTGGATGACTTGAGGTCAGGAGTTCGAGACCAGCCTGGCCACATGGTGAAACCCCATCTCTACCAAAAATACAAGAAATTAGCCAGGCATGGTAGCAGACACCTGCAATCCCAGCTACTCAAGAGGCTGAGGCAGGAGAATTGCTTGAGCCCAGGAGGCGGAGTTTGCAGTGAGCCGAGATTGCATCACTGCACTCCAGCCTGAGCAACAGTGCGAGACTCCATCTCAAAAACGAAAAAAACACAGGGAGGGGAGCATCTCACACTGGGGTCTGTCGGGGGGGAAAAAGGGGAGGGACAGCGGCGGGTGGGGAGTTGGGGAGGGATAGCATGGGGAGAAATACCAGATATAGGTGATGGGGAGGAAGGCAGCAAATCACACTGCCATGTGTGTACCTATGTAACAATCTTGCATGTTCTTCACATGTACCCCCAAACCTAAAATGCAATAAAAAGTAAAAAAAAAAAAAAAAAAAAAAAAAAAAAAAAAAAAAAAAAAAAAAAAAAAAAAGAATACGCATTAATACATTTCTAATACTTGCCCTTTTTCTCCCCAAAAGAATTTGAGATCACTTCTAATAAAACCCCACATACTCTAGGGGGTGATAACACAGCTGAAAGAGGTCTCAGATGCTGGGCAGGGAGAGAAGGACCTGTGTGACCAGTCGAGGGGGCCTCCCGGCCCTAGCTCAGCCCCACACTTGTCCCTGAGCTCCCTCCTGTCCTACACGTTCTTGGCGTAGGCTCCCGAGAGCTGGGCTTAGGATCTGCCCCGTCCGCAGCCTGCATTCATGAGGGAGCTGGTCCCGTGAGCTGCTCGTGCACTTGCCCGTCTCTTTGCTGGCTCTGCGGAACCTTGGAAGGGAGATTGAAGCAGCCTTCAGCCTTGCAAAGAGTTAAACTAATGGGAGTCAAAACGCCTTCTTCTTACAATCAGACTTGAATCCTGGCTAGTCCTTGGAGGACCCAAAAGAATGGGTGATAAGAATGTTCTTGGGGCCGGTCACGGTGGCTCACGCCTGTAATCCCAGCATTTTGGGAGGCTGAGACGGGTGGGTCACTTGAGGTTAGGAGTTTGAGACCAGCCTGGCCAACATGGTAAAACCCCATCTCTACTAAAAATACAAAAATTAGCCAGGCATGGTGGCACATGCCTTTAATCCCAGCTACACAGGAGGCTGAGGCAGGAGAATTGTTCGAACCCAGGAGGCGGAGGTTGCGGTGAGCCGAGATCGCGCCACTGCACTCCAGCCTGAGCGACAGAGTGAAACTCCGTCTCATAAAAAAATAAAAAGAGTGTTCTTGGACCCCCTATATGTCTGCTCTCACTTTGCTCTTAGTAGGTAACCCCCAGGTGAGTTCTCGGGTGAGAGTTAAGTTGACACAAATGCGTCCATGTGACAAAAGTCAGACAGAACTGGGTTCAAACCACTTCTCCTACCTAACTTGCTGTGTGACCTTAAGCAAACGATTCCACCATTCTGAACTTCAGGGTCCTACTAGATAAGATGGGGAAACCAAGAGGGACCATGTTTACGGAAGCAGCGCCCCCTGGAGTTGTGCGATGAGGCCCAGTTCTGTGGAGCTTGAGCTCTGGATTTGATCCTGGCTCTGCCACTTCTGAGCTGTGGGATCCCAAGGCGGTCTCCTCACCTCTCCGTGCCTTCGTGCTTCCGCTGTCTAACGGAGATAAGGACAGTTTTTCCCTCACATGGCTGCAGGACAGGCACTGGGCTTACCGATTGGCACTTGACACAGAGCCGGCAACACCCGGCACAGAGGATTCAGGCCAAGAGTTCCCCTTGATCGTGACTTCTTCTTCCTGTCTCCCTGCTCTCCAGGCCAAGCAGTCCTTAGCCACGCTGACCAAGGACGTCCCCAAGCGGCATTCCCTCGCCATGCCGGGCGAGACGGTGCTCAACGGCAGCCAGGAGTGGGTGGTGCAGGCGGACCTCCCGCTGACCGCAGCCATCCGGCAGAGTCAACAGACTCTCTACCACTCACACCCCCCTCACCCTGCGGACCGGCAAGGTGAGTCCTGCCCTGGCCTGGCCCCACCACGACTTCGAGGGGCTTCATGGGAGGCCATGTGACCCAGTGGGAGCTTCGTTGTTCACACTACAGCAGCTTAGGGGATATGGGGCAGAGACCTTGGGCTCGTGTAACTGAAAAGTCTAAGAGATGGACAGCAGGCATAGCAGGACCCAGAGGTTCAAACACTATCTATGTCCCTCTGACCATATCTCTCCATCTCTTAGCTCTGCCCACCACCTTTTGGCCTCATCTTTGGCCTGTCTCTTTCTGCAAGAAAGTAAAATAGTCTCCCACAGTTCCAGATGTTTAAGACCCTCACAGCTCAAGTCTTAAGAAAGAAAAACCACCTCTTCCCCTTGTGTCCGTGGCAAATCATAAAGAAAGACTCTGATTGGCCACATCAGAGTCACATGGGCATCCTTTGGCAGGGGAGGCAGCAGAACTCCTTGACTGACAGCTTTGGCCAATCACAGGGCATGCAGGAGGGGCAGATGTCAATGTCACAGGTGTTTGCTCCGGGCACTTGGCAGGAAAGTCTGGCCTCTGGGCAGCATCTGCACCCACTGCCCATGGTACAAGCTCCAAACTCCTCGCTGTCCTGTTGCATGTCTGCAAGCCAGCTTGCTCTGTTCTCTGTCCCTTCTGCAAGTAGCTGACCTTGTGTGATAGATGCAGTTGGGAAGAGGCAGCTGGCAGCAGCCATTGCACCAGGCGTGGGAAATGGTCACTATGAAGGCTGCAGGCAGGGCTGGCCCTTGCCGCTGCAGGAGAGGATTCAGACACAGTCCTGACCCATAAGAGGCTGGCAGGTTGATTAGGGAGAAGCCAGCAGGCCCTGCCTTTGCCTGGCAAGGGTGCAGCTGGGAGAGTGTAGGGGAGTCATTGGGACGAGGGGGCACAGGCCTTGGATTCAGACTGCTGGCTTTAGCCCTGGCCCTGCTGCTTACTAGGGTCATGACCCATGACCTTGGCCAGGGTCCTCAGTTTCCCCATGTGTAAAAGGGGCATCAGGCTTTTAGCACACAGCATACGTTAAAGGTGTTTGCTGAGGCTTCCTTTACCTACCTTTACATGGGGCTGCGGTGAAGATGAAATGTAGAAAACTGTGAGAATGGGGCTGGGATCATGGTCAGAGCTGGGTAAATATTAGCTGCTATTCTCATTATCATCATCATCACCGTTATCATCATCATTGAGAGGTGACACAGGGGACTTTGAGAGAGGCCAGACAGTAAGCAAATTCAGTCTTCCCCTCCCACTGAGTGCAGGCAGCAGCCCTGCCTTCACTGTCTGACTCAAGGTGGCGTGACTTTTTTGGGGTAAGGGTGGGTAACTCTGGCCTTCAAAGCCTCGACTCAGAGCTGGAAGAGCTTATGATAAAACTGCTCAGGGCCAGCATTCTTGTCATGCAGGGAAACTGAGACCTAAGAGAGCCACCACTTGTTCAGTCTCACAGCCCAGCCATGCAGTCAGCTGTCCTGGCTTCTGGTCGAGCCCCAGGACAGCAGGAGAGCAGACGTGCAATTCGAAGGCAGACAGGGCTTGGGCAGTTTCTGAATCATGTGATGGCGGCGGACTCCTGGTCATCCTTGTCTATGTCTGCAGGGCCTCTCCTCAATGGAGCTGGCAGTGGTCTGGGAAAGCCTGGACACGCTGATGGATCTTCCTTCTGGGCCCTTCCTTCTCCACAGTATCTGCCTCACATACAACCATCTCCATGCATTTTATCAAATGTCTCCTCCTCCAGGAAGCCCTCCGTGCTCTCTCCCCTGTGTCCTCTATGCTCCTGCAAAGTTGGGTGCTCACCTGCATCAGCACTTCTTACCTTGCCTCAGGTTTGCTGTGGATGCGTTTGTCACATGACTCCTCCCATCTGTCCAGTGCCTGGCACTGCGGTAGGCACATCATACATGCAGCTACTCTCCGGGATTGGTACCACTGCCATCCATCCCTAGGTTACACATAACAGACTTGGCTCAGAGGGCCGGGGAAGATGCCCAAGGTCACACAGCCTATAGGGTAAACTCACCCAGATTGGAATTGACTCCAAAGCCAGGGCTCCTTCAGCCACCCATCTTCTGTATCAGACCATATGGCCATTGGTGGCAAGAACTGTCTTTTGCAAGAATGCAACCCCACCTGCTGGCACATAGTAGGTGCCCAGCCAGTCTTGTCAAAAGATGCTTTCTCCATCCAGTACCAATGCCTGCAGGCAGGAGAGCAACCTGCTGGGGACTTGGGAGGGCTTTTGGGCTGTGGCTTCTGGTCTGGACCTTTTATTGAGCACTATTTATTGAGCACCTACTATATGCCAGGGCACTATGAGCTCTGGGATTCAACACCCAGGGTGCCTGCCCTCACAGAGCTGTTGTCCTTGTGCAGATATGACACACAAATATACTATTAAATAACAAGCAGAATGATGAGAGATTGTGATTAGCACAAGGAGAGAAATCAATAGAAAACAGGCACTATTTGTTTGGAGAGACAGAGTGTTGCTGTGTTGCCCAGGCTGGTCTCGAAGTCCTGGGTTCAAGCAGTCCTCCCTCTTCGGCCTCCTAAAGTGCTGAGATTACAGGTGTGAGCCACCATGCCCAGGCTAAAACAGGCACTTTGATGGGAAAGAATAAAAGAGTTCCTGGATGTGCCAAGCGCCTGACCACTAATTTAGAGCAGAAGTAGGGACTCAAGCATAGAGAGGTTGGAGAAGGTTGATGGAGCTTGGCATTATGCCTGCAATTCCAGAAATAACCACCAGGAGTCTCCCTAGTAATGACTGTTTTGATCCAAAGGATCCGTGGGCTCTAGGCGGGGCAGACTGATTCTGGGATGTAGTGAAGAGTAGGGAGAGTTGATTACTGGGGAAGGCCTCTGGGGACAGGCTGAGACCTGGAGGATGACAGTGCCTCTGATGGGCAACAGGAATGGCAGAAGCCCATGCAGGGGACATGGCCTGTCTCAGGCAGTCAGAAGGCTGATGTGGCTCGAGCCGAGGCTGCTGGGGTCGGCAGGGCCACGGCCCATCAGGCGAACTCGGAGGCCAGGAGGAAGAGAGGCAAGATGCCAGTGGCTCACGTTCTGGTGTGTAGAACGGAGTCAGGGCAACCCACTGGGAGGCCACGTGGTCTTCCAGGCGAGGGTCACTGGTGGCCATGTGGTGGAGACAAGTACACAGATTTGGGGCCATGTTTCGGAGTTGCTGCTGCTGCTGATTGGATGTGGGATATGGGGGAAAGAGCTGGCCTTTAGGTTTCTCGTTTGGGAAACCGATTTGGGGCAGTGGTTGGGATGGTACCAGGTCTAGGAATGTCCAGAGGTGGGCGCATGTGAGCAGAGTCACAGAGTACTCAAGTATTAATGCATGCTGGTGCTCCTTAGAAATGAATTTCTAAAAAATCAGTCAATTTCCTATACTGGACTTGGAAACAAGGCGACTTAAACTTGAAATGAGAAGAAGACTTGAAAACTTCCACGTCTTCTCCTCGTTCACACTGGTGGAGGAGGGTTCATTGGATCCAGAGGCTGTGGGAGGTTCTTCCCAGCAGCTGCTCCATGGGAATGTGCGGGGCTGTGGAATACGGGGGTGGAGAACCAGGCAAGTCTATTCCCTTCTCTACACCTCAGTGTTCCCATCTGCAGAATGGGGGTGTTGGGTGGAGTGACCGCCAAGGCAATAAGGCAAGGACCTGCTCTCCATCCCTCACTCACTCGCTGTCCCTGCTTTCCAGCGGTCAGGGTGAGCCCCTGCCACTCCCGGCAGCCCTCCGTCATCTCCGACGCATCTGCCACCGAAGGCGACCGGTCGTCCACACCCAGCGACATCAACTCCCCTCGACACCGGACACACTCCCTCTGCAACGTAAGGCCAGCAGCAGCGGGGCCTGGGCCCCTGGGCCCTGCCCAGAAACCGCAGGGGCGGGGAGGGCGGGGTGAAGCCATACTCGCTGTTTCCTCTCGTCCACCCAGGGAGCACTCTGGAATGCATTTCCTGTTCTGTTCTTTCCTTTTGCAAGAAGCGATGGATGTGGGGAGAGAAAGAAAAGAGGCCCGTTTATTCCTTGTGTCCGGGAGGGTGAGGAGAACCCAGAGGAAGCAGGCCTGGGTCGGCCGCAGGGTCTGTGCAGCCTGGAACTCTGCCCCGGCAGGCCCTGTCTGGGACCGTGGGCTTCTCCTCCCAGATGTTACACCCTTCACAGCTCAGGGTCTCCCCAGCACCACCTCATTTCCCTTTAGAACCAGCTCTCCATCCTGACCCGGGAGTCTTGGCGTGAATTGCCTCTGGTGAGGCATGTAAATTTGGTCTAAGTTTGTTTACTTTGCTTATTTCATCAAACACTTTTGAGTGCACACTGGACACCAGCTCTCGATGACTCAGTGGGGCAGACAGATGGGCTCTTAGTGAGGGAGCCAACAAAGGTGGGTGGAGCTTCTGAGGACAGTTGGAAGCCATGTCGAGGCTCTAACTTGAAATCGGGGTCCAGGTGTGGGGACCACCTTGAATTTTTGTTCTGTCACGCAGTTGGTAATGCAGAGACTCCCCTGCCGTATCCTGAAGACAGAGACATCATAGGGTCAGATCCTCAAATGCATGAGACGGCTTTTTCCAAAACTCCGTCGATGTTGCTTTCTTAACCAGCAGAATAGATGATAAAAAAGAAATGAAGTGAACACATTGGACAAAACCATTACTTGCCAGTGACATGATTCTCCACCTGGAATACTCAAGAGAATAACTCGAAAAGCTATTAGAATGAATAAAAGCATGAACGTAACAGTGATGCTTGGAAATCAGTGTGTAAAAATCAATCACTTTCCTATAGATGAGTCGTAGTGACGGAACCATTTTCCACAATAACAATAAAAAGTGCTTATATAAATAGCTAAAACTAAACCTCAAAGTAAGCTACCTGTCTGCCAAGGTGGGCGTAGAGATTGCTGGCCCGAGGGCCTTAGGCGGCCTCCTCAGGGTAGGAAGAAGGTCATTTACAACCTGGGCCCTTGCTCGGGGCTGGGATTCTCTTTTTTATTTTATTTATTTATTTTGTGTATGTGTGACAGAGTTTCCCTCTTGTCGCCCAAGCTGGAGTGCAATAGCGCAATCTCGGCTCACTGCAACCTTTGCCTCCTGGGTTCAAGCGATTCTCCTGCCTCAGCCTCCTGGGCAGCTGGGATTACAGGCACCTGCCACTACACTCGGCAGATTTTTGTATTTGTGGTAGAGATGGGATTTCACCATGTTGGCCAGGCTGGTCTTGAACTCCTGACCTCAGGAGATCTGCCTGCCTCGGCCTCCCAAAGTGCAGGGATTATAGGCATGAGCCACTGCACCCAGTGGGATTCTCTGTTTCATACTGGCGCTTTAAGGAAGCAGTGTGTTCTTCTCTTGTCCCCAGGAGAGAGTCCTAGTGACAAAGCCTATCTTAACTAACAGCACCAAAGCAAGGAAGGTGGACCATTGGAGGGGTCTCTGACATCCATTCTGTGATTCTGAAGGACCTCCGTGGAGTTACACCCAGAGCCAGAAATCCCCCCACACATCCCACTTGAGAATACCTTCCACCCATATTATGTCTTCACCTGGTGGGCCCAAGGGGACTCTGGCAGCAGAAATGCTGCTGGAAAACCCATTCTGTAGAAGGAGTTCTCCAAACCTCTTGAATTTCACTTGACCCAGGCCTAGCCTTTTGCCCACCTTAGCCTTGGCACATGCCTGCTGCTAGAGACAGCAGTTCCAGCACATTTATTTCTAAGCCTACCTTACATAGGGCCCTGCTGCTGGGAAATGGGTGCTTTGATAACCAATTGTCTGCATTCAGGCGTTTCAGTGAGCAGCCTCATTCTCTTCACCCGTAAATTTGGCAAAGATATTCCTATCCAGAGTGGAACTGTCTTAGCTGCCTGCAGAATGAGTTCTGTTTGCAAATCTTGAGACTAAAGATTAAACTGTCATTCATGAAATTCCCTCACTTCCTCAACCCCTTTTTATCCCCCCATCTCAACAGGTGTGCACACAGGTAAGCCAGGAAGAGCCCGAAAATAGCTGCAGGTAACCTCTTGTCCTTGGGCATCTGACCTCCACCCACAAGAGCAGTGCAGCATGGACTAAGGACTACCTTATCCTCTCACACTCTGACCAGTAATTTAGAGCAGACGTAGGGACTCTGCATAGAGAGGTTGGAGAAGGTTGATGGAGCTTGGCATTATGCCTGCAATTCCAGAAATAACCACGAGGAGTCTCCCTAGTAATGACTTTTTTGATCCAAAGGATCTGTGCGCTCTAGGCGGGGCAGACTGATTCTGGGATGTAGTGAAGACTTTTGTACACCACACCCACCTGGAGTGGGGCTGGCAACACAGTGGAAATGTCCTACCTGCCCATCCTAGGGACCTGTCTGAGGCTCCCTAGGAAAGAGGGAAGGAGCTCAGACCCCTCCTGGGGCAGCCCAAAGCTCCGGACCAAGAGTACAGTTGCCCCAGAGCTCCTGCTTGGATGGAGCACTGTGCCAGAAGGAATCTGAGTCCCCAGTTGGAGTTGTAGCTCTGCATCTAATTAGCTCCATGACAATGGACTGACTGTCTGCCGCCTCTCGTCATATCTGCGAATAGGGCTGAGTCCTGTGCCCCTGCACAAACTAAGATTCATCGTATTGCTTGTGGGGGAAGCTAGACATTACGTGGTCTCCCAAATTTGTTTCTGTCCCAAAATTCTTTATTTTGTGCTTTTTCTATTAAAGTATATTTCTTTATGAAAAGCACCAAGTCTAACCAAGCTCTGGCTCTAACTCAGTGGACTGACTGGGACAGGAACTTAGAAGCCTTGGAGTGGCTAATTTGTTGGTCAGAAGATGTTGGGACCAGGCAGGAGAGGACCCCAGGGCCTCTGGGTGAACTCTAGGCCCCATCAGTAAGCCATCTGGGGGTATCTTCTTCAGGAGATGGGGGGTGGGTGCCCCACTGCAGAGGCAGAGTGGCCCCTGGGGGATGGCATCCTTCCACAGAAGGCCCCACACCACACGAGCCGCCTGTGCTGTCCTGTGCCATGTGTCTCTGCTGTTTCATCTTCCTCTTCTCCTCTGGCTACAGGGCGACAGTCCCGGCCCAGTTCCGAAGAACCTGCACAACCCTATTGTACAGGTAGGTGTGCCCTCCTGGCCGCTTAGGCCCTTCCTCCACCCCACCTTGACCGTGACTTCTCCCTCTGTTCCCCTGAGCCCACATCCATACTGCTCACCTAGGCAGAGATGATTTAAGCCACTTCTGGAGTCTCAGGTGGGCTCAGCACCTGGGCCCACCTGGCCCTGTGCCCTGCAGGGCTGTGGAGCTGCTGAGCACACACATGGCCTCCATCTTGGCGCCCTGGCCATGGCTTGCCCTCTCAGCCAGCTTTATAAAATTCCCATTATTATTGCAAAGCTCGTGGCCCAGGCAGTGAGCTTTGGTGGAGATGAGGTTTCACTGTGTTAGGATGCTCTCAGTCTCCTGACCTCGTGATCCGCCCACCTTGGCCTCCCAAAGTGCTGGGATTACAGGCATAAGCCACCTCGCCCAGCCGACTTTATTCATTTTTAATATTTTCAATATTCTGTCATCAAAGTGAGGAGGGGGCTGCAGGGAGGACAAACAACATGAATTTGAGGGTCTGCAGGGGTCCCCGAAACCATCTTTCTAGTCCTGGGGTCCCCACCTGTGGGTCGGGACACTACCCATCTGCATCAGAGACCACCAGGGAAGTGGGTTCAAATGCAGATTCCTGGGCCCTTTGCCCTAGAGATTCTGATCCGGGTACAGGGCGGGACCTGGAATCCAGGGAATCCCTAAGTGTTTCGGAAATCATGTGTCTAGTCTAAGTCCCACCACGGTGATGCATGATGCCACCATATGGTTTTGTATGAAGCACTTGGCAGTTTGTAAAACTGTCCTGCAAATACCACCCCGATGCCTGGAGTGTCCCTCACAGGAGGGCACAGGAGACCTTACACCACCACCATCTAATATTGTTTTCCCATGTCACAGACAAGAAAACGTCTCAGAGCAGCTGGGGCGCTTGCCAGGGTTCCACGGGCAGAGTCATGATTGGAACTGAGCCCGCAGTGGCCATACTGCCGCCTGCCCGGAGCTTTAAAGTGCTGACGCAGGCTCTGGGTTCCTCCGCATTTTCAGGTCTCTCCCAGGCCCCTTTTCCCCGTCATTGTGTGCTTAGTGCCCTGGTACAGCAGACAGGGCCAGTGGCCGCCCTTCCTCCCTGTAGCCTCCTCGCACCGTGGACGTGACCCTGGGCAGTGGCCGAGTGTGTGGACATCTTCCTATAAGCCCTCAACAAGTACCTGAAAGTTGTGGGCAAACTGAATTTAAACAATAATAATAGTACAAACGACCACAGCTGCTCACATGTACTGAAGGCCTGTGGCACACCAGGCACCGTTCTTGGGGTTTTTTTTTTTTTTTTTTTTTGAGATGGACTCTCACTCTTGTCACCCAGGCTGGAGTGCAGTGGCTTGATCTCAGCTCACTGCAACCTCCACCTCCCAGGTACAAGTGTTTCTCCTGCCTCAGCCTCCCAAGTAGCTGGAATTACAGGTGCCCATCATCATGCCCGGCAAATTTTGTATTTTTAGTAGAGATGGGGTTTCATCATGTTAGCCAGGCTGGTGTGGAACTCCCAACCCCAGGTGATCCATCTGCCTAGGCCTCCCAAAGTGCTGGAATTACAAGTGTGAGCCACCGCACCTGGCCTGTTCTCAGGGTCTTTGTCCTCACATTAGCAACATTCTCGTGGCAGTCTTGGAAGGGTCCCTGAGAGGTTACGTGACTGGCTCGTGTTTGCTCAGTGAATGAGGGGCTGACCTTGGCATTCCAGCCCTGGAGGTTGCTTCTCAACCTCCCCAGTCCCTGTCCCTGACCCCACTGGCTTAAAGCTCGGAGAGGCCTTCCCCACCCCGGATCCCATCCACAGTAATCTGCACCCAGCTAAGCTTGGCTTTCTCCTTCTCCCCCACCCTCTGCCACGTGGCTCACGACTCCTCAGTCACTAGAGGATCTTGAAGACCAAAAACGGAAAAAGAAGAAAGAGAAGATGGGATTCGGCTCCATCTCCCGCGTCTTCGCCAGAGGGAAGCAGCGGAAGTCCCTCGACCCTGGCCTCTTTGATGGTACCACCCCTGATTATTACATAGAGGAGGACGCGGACTGGTGATACGCGCTCCCCTGCGCCTGCTGCCCGCAGGCGTGTCTGTGCGTGTGGGCGTGCGTGGGAGCGCAGGTGCGCGTGTGGCCATGCGTGGGGGTGCGTGCGCGCGTGTGCTCTGGCACACATGGGTGCTGGGTGTGGCCGAGTGCCTCTAACAAGCGAAAACACGAGTGTGAACCCCTGTCCCCTGCGTCGCCACCTCTGTAATTGATGTACATACCGCAGACCGTGTGTGAACCTGTCAAGTCTGTCGTCTTTGGAGCGATACGCTTGTGTTGTTAATCTGGTTTCTTATTTTTCTTCCATGTTTGGTTTTTCTTTTTTTTTCTTTTTGTTTGGTTTGTCGGTTTGTTTCTGTTTTTGTTTTTTTCCCCGCTTTCTCCACCCCTCCTCCTTTTTACGAAACTTGAAAACTTGAAGGACTGCTGTGTATTTGTAAATAACAAAACTGTTGTGCACTCCATGCTTGTAAATGTCCCTCGTCCAAACCGCTACTCCTGGAGCCCGTCTGGCAGAGGGCTGTTTTTGATGTCCCCCTTCCCGCCGCCTCCCCGGTGCGAACGTGTGGGATCAGAACCTGTCCTGGGGGTGCGCCCAAGTCACTTTAACCACAAAACGCCATCATCGTCGTCAGGGTAAGGTCCGCTCTCCACAAAGACTCGTGAGCCCGGCCGCGGGCCTTGTCTTGGCTGGGTTTGTCGGAGGTCAAACGGGCTCTTTTAAACGGCTTGCCAGTTTTTAAATTGCGTTGCCGTTTCTTTCTTTATGGAAAAAAAAAAAAAAAGAAAATTGTTTCGTTTAATTTATTTGCACAAGTGCTGAAAACGTATTCTATCTAAATTATTACATAAATATTGGAATGTCTATTTTTCCATGGGGTGGGCGGGAGGCGGGGGTTTCTGTTGATGTGTCTGTTCTGTTATCATACTGCTGCTCAACTGTGTCAAGTCGTTTAGGGTGGCAGGAACCCAGGGACCAGTGGATTTCAGAGCTTGCTTTTCCTGTTCTCTCTTCTCTCTCCCTCTCTCTCTGTCTCTCCCATTCTCCTGCTCATGCATGAAAGTGTCCTCCACCTTCTTCCCACCCAGAGCTCCTACGGGCCTTTCTAGAGCTATTTATCTGACCTATAGAACACGACCTCAGTGAGCAGAGTGCTGACAGTCGTGGTCCCTTCTTTGGGTCCGTCTCTTGAGAGAGGTTGAGTTCGGGGCAAGACAGCCTGCCGCACGTTCAAGGGTACGACAGAGGGACCCTGGCCTGAGTCTGTTCCCCAAGCATCCGTTCCTCCCTGCAGCCGTGTCTTTCTTGTCCTGGGTTTATGATGCAGGTGGGCCAGGCAGATGTCATTAGGGGAGGGACGCACCTCAAGAGGAGGGCCACAGTGGGGACGCAGAGGCCGGCACCTGAGCCCTCCACCCTCCCCATTCTGGTTGATTCCATCAGCCACGCTTAGAATCTCCTGGGATCCCTCAGTCTCTGTCCCCTAACTTGTCACAGCAGCCTGAGCCTACCCACCCCAGGAGAGGAGAGCTGGCAGGAACATCCACCTGTTTGGGGAGTGGCATTGGCCCCAAAGAGGCTTCACCAGCAAAGGAACTACTTGCATTGTAATGCTGGGGGACAGAAGAGATGCGAGCTGCTCAGCCGGGTCTGCCCAAGGCCTAAAACTCAATTTCCCTTTTCTTTTGCTTCTGCTCACCCTTAACAACTAACAGTTCAACCCCCGCCTTTAGACAACAGTAGTCATGCTTTCTGCTAACGGTAACATTTTCAGCTCTTAAAAAGAAGCAAGGGGATTTTAAATGCTAGAGTATCTCCATCAGAAGGGATAGGATATTGTGTCCAAAGTCTCAAGAACAAACAACTCTTTCCTCCTGACCTGGTCCAAAGGTCAGCAAAGAGCAGGTGGAGGCCTCATCAGAACCTTTCTGTCCTCTTTTGGCCAAACTGTTGAACCGAGCCTATGGCGGGGGCGGGGAGGGCCCTGAGCTGGCATCTTTCTCTACGGAGAGAGATTTTAGCAAATACTTTTCTCGCCCATGAATTTCTTTTTTGGTTTATTTTTATGGTTTTCCCTTTACTTACAAGAAAATGAGATTGCAACCACTCCTGGTAATGATTTAGTAGTTCCTTTTCATTTCAGTTTTTGTAAATTAGGAGATAATTCTAAGAGTTACTAAAGGATGATTTATTTAAGAGAACTCCGTCAAATAGTGAATGAGTTATGGGTAACATTAGATGAAAACAGCCTTTCCCATGGGAAAGGTTTCTCGAAGGCATGGATGCAAATATAAAATAATAAAAAAAATCTAAATAAAGCTTATTTTAAAATATGATCGAATCCTATGTTATTTGATTGCTTCTATGTGGCTCCGGGTGGGAGGCTGTGCCCCTCTGGGAGGCACAGGCCAGCATGACCTGCTCCATGGACTTCCAGGACTGGGTTCTGGGAGGGGGATGGGAGGGGCCGAGGAAAGCTGGCTGGATTCGGGGCCCTTGGAGGGCCGAGCCGGGGTAGCCTCCCAGAAGCATCTCGCCTCTGCTGCCCTGACTGTAATTTGGAGGGCTGCCCTGTGGTCCAAATGCACCACCCCACACCTGGCACCCTGCATTGTGGAGCTCAGCGGCCCCAGTCAGCTTTCATCTGCTTCCTTCTCCCCCTGAGCTCCTTCCAGAGGCCCCAAAGGGGAGCCTGTGCTTTGGGGCCTGTTACTTCCCGCAGACCTCAGTGGGCCTCTGTGCGTCCCACGATCCCACCCTCCCTGGAGGACCGAGAGGAGCTTCAGGGAGACAGAGGGAGCCACAGCCTTCCTTGATGGAAGCCAGAGTGAGCCAGGCTTTTCCTGGCCCCAGGAGAAGCCCCCAGATACAAAACTCAGGCCTCTCCCCGTGAAACACCACCGTGTGTCCCAAGAAGTGGGTACCCAGGTTACTCCAAAGCTTGACATAGTCAGTGCCCCCAACCTCTGTCTCCCAACTGAAAAAAAAAAAACGTTCTTCCCAGCAATAAGACTGATAGAGGACTGGCTTTTAACTCCCTCCCACCTCTGCAGGAAGAAAGCATAAAGCTTTGTAATCCGTAGACCATGCTGAGGTTAAAATGAGGCCCAGTTAGTGAGGGTGCAAGTGGATATGGTAGGACTGGGAAGGTCAGAAAAGTTCTGGATGACAAGGAACGTAGGGTCATCTTCCCCAGCAGTTAGACTGACCACACTTTAGGAAAAAAAAAATACTGATGCCAGGCCATATTCCTGGAATCGGGTTGTATTTAAATCTCCTCTCGTGATTCTAAAGGGTTGCCAGGATCAGAATCCCTGGGCTGGTCTGAGGAGGGCAAGTGTGGCCACACTCATGCCCCCATGCCCTCTCCCTCGCCTCATATAGACATCACCAATCAATTGAAGAGCCCTTCCTGCCCATCCCAAAGTGACCTCTGGTTTCTCACAGTTCACAGCCTCAGACAGCCATGGCCAATCAATCACAGTTGGCATCCAAGGATAAAGCCTTTTTGCCCTCTCAAAGCTAACCCCATCTCTTATGCTGGACACATGGCAACAACTTTGGCCCAGAGAGGAACGACTTGGCCAATGTCCTAGCTATTGTGCCTCTCATCCCGGGACCTTCTTAAGACCCAGGCCACACCTTATTCGGGTCTTTGTAGCTCCGCTCAAAATCCACAATACCTCCTTTGTTAATGGAATCTTCTCCAGGACCTTGCTCCAAATGGTCCAACTTCAAAATGGTACCTATTAGTCAGAGATTGGAGTAGGGCTGCCCAGGGCATCCAGGACCAGCATACCAGCTGCTCAGGTTGTGCATTGCATTACTCCAGAAGTTGACGTTCTCCAGGCTACCACATGAACGGTGTCCTCAGTTGTTCAGTGCACAACCTGCGTGACTGTACTCAGTGGCCCGTCTGTGTGCTCCTCGTACCCACGCTGGCAGGCTCCAACAGCTGTAACCAATAACAATAACAATAATGATACTATCTAACATTGATTAGACGTTTACTACAGGCCAGGGTCCATGCTGTCCACTTTACACATATTAACTCAGTTAACCCTCCCGACAGCCTGTCATTGATCAGAAAACGCAGACGAGTAACTCATCTGGGGTCATGGAGCTGGGAGACAATAGAACTGGGCCTCAAACCTATGGGATTTTGGCTGCAGCATTTGTGCCCTCAACCACTCCACCACCTGAGCAGTGAGGAGCTGCCACCAAGCAGCTGGGCCTTCTCCCTGGGGGGGCATCTTCAGCGCTTGATCTGGGCCTGTTTTCAAGGCCCTGTGCCCACCAGTAGCCTCTGACACAGCCTTGCACTGCCTCCCTTTTGGGACTGAGCCTATTTCCCTCAACCTTTTCCCTGCAGGCCCAGAAAGCTCACCCCTAGGGAGGAATCAGATCGGGAATCAGAGCAGAAATTGGCTGCTGTCCAGCACCAGCTCTCACTTCCTCTTCCTGGCCAAGTCAGGAGCAGAATCACTTCCACTGTCCCTGCAGTCAGACCCCTGGCTGTACAAGAGCTGCAGATCCTGAGGGCTGACGCAGCCCCCAACACCCGGGGAGCTCTGTGGCGCCCTGCCCAGCCACAGCCCGAGCCTGCAGGCCAGGAGTCGCCCTGTACCTGTGACAGATGATGTCATGCATTTCACTCAACCTGGGCTCCTGGGGAATCCAGGCAGAGTGGGCCTGAACCGTGGCGGATATCAGCCATTTGACAATATGATTTTTTCAAATATTTCTGGGCCAAAAATTAGCGGAGTATGGTGGAACACACCTGTGGTCCCAGCTACCCAGGAAGCTCAGGTGGTAGGCTGAGGCAGGAGCATCCCTTGAGCTTGTTGAGGCTGCAACGAGCCGAGATCGAGCCACTGCACTCCGGCCTAGGTCTTTATTTGTAAATAAATAAATATCGCTGGGCTTTTTCCCCAAAACCTTGCATTTTCACGAAACGGACTTCCCAGACTCCCCCGATGGCTCCTAGGCTTTTTCAAGTCGGACCCCCACTGGGTGGGGATAAATATGGCCTGGTCCCCCGGCCCTCACCTGTTCCCACTTTCCAGTGGTTACAGAACATGGTGATCACGAAGAACAAACAGGGAACACGTATCAGCTTATTCTTTATCTTGTAAGAGTATATTCATAATTCTGCATTGCAAAATAATGCCCAAAACTTAAAAATGTTAGCAGTTTGTGTGTTAGAAGTTATTTAAATATCAAAATCATGGCATTTCACTAAAGAAGTGTCCCCCTACAGACAAATTGAGGGTATAAGTCTGGGATGGCAAATGGGGTATTGATATTTCTTTTCTTTTTTTTTTTGAGTCAGAGTCTCATTCTGTTGCCCAGGCTGGAGCGCAGAGGCACAATCTCGGCTCACTGCAACCTTTGTCTCCTGGGTTCAAGGGATCCTCCCACCTCAGCCTCCCTGGTAGCTGGGACTACAGGCATGCATCACCATACCCGGCTTCTTGCTGTATTTTTAGTAGAGATGGGGTCTTGCCATGTTGGCCAGGCTGATTTCAAACTCCTGATCTCAGGTGATCCACCCACCTCGGCCTCCCAAACTGCTGGGATTATAGGCATAAGCCACCTCGCCCAGCCTGGGTATGGATGAACCACAATTGCATGATGTCTCAAAGCCCTGTGGCTGGAAAATACGCAAATACACAGCACGGTGCTCTATAGGACAACAAACTGAATCCATGAGAAAATGATCCCAAGAGGACTGATCCAGGAAGAGCAGCAAGGGAAAATCTTGGCCTGTTTGTCCTGAAAATGGCAAGACCTCTGACGACCTAGCATGTGCCTTGGAGAGCCTTGTGACATTGCCAAGCTGTGTACAAAAACCATGCTTCTGAATCACGGTGCCCAGAAAACACTGGCTGGGAGCTTGTTTGCATTTCTGAGTTTTAGATTTTTTAAATTCCTGATTGCTTTCTTAATGGTTACCAGTAAGTAGCTATTAATTGCACCAATAGAAGAGAATCTATAAAATTGCGTGCTATGCTTCCGAATCCTCAGCGGAAGATTTGCCTTTGGGAAGTCATTTGTGCCCCAATCCAGAGGACCCTTGCAGCCCACCAATGGCTTCCAGGCCATACCTGGATAATCCCTCCCAGCTCTGGCCCCACATCTGATTCTAAGCAAGTCATTTAACCTATGAGCCTCAGTGTACTCATCTGTAAAATGGGTGTGATTACCCTCCTGTCCTGGTAGATTCAGAAATGAGAACTGAATGTGTTTTGGAGACTGAGAAGGGCTGGCCCCACGATTACCATTCTCTGTGAGTTGTGATTTGTGGATTTAAGTTTAATGGGAGATGGGGGAAAAAGTGTGAAAAGCAGCTTAACACATCTTGAGCCTGCCTTAAGAGTGACTTAGTCAAAACTTGTCCCTGGGGTAAAATCAGGGCATCCAGCTGTGTGTGTGAAGTTCCGCCAGCTGCCAGGGTCTGTGAGCACCAGCCCTCAGAGTGCAAATGCAATTTCAATACTGCTACCAAACAGAATCTGGGCTGTTATTTACCCCTAAGCCACCAGCTCTGATAGCATTCTGTCTTTCTGAGGTCTAAGTAGAAACAGACCCTAATGTCAGAACCCAGGGGGCCAGCCGGCTCTGGAAATGAGACATGCCTCACTTACGTGGTACTTTTTTTGTTCTGAGCTCTTTCCAGATATTCACTCATATAGTCCTTCCAACAACTCTCCAAAATACATGTCATCCCCAACTTACAGAGGAACAAACCAAGGCACAGAGAGGTGAAGTTCTTGCCTGAAGCCACACACCTGGGAAGAGGTGGAACTGGGATTGACCTCTATCTAGCAGTCTGGCTCCAAAGGCCGCATTCTAGGAAACTTGGCTGTGCAGTCTCAGGTCACCCATGGGCCCCAACCTCTCCCTCGGGGTCCACTGAGCAACAGAAAGCTTCGGAGAACATCAGAATGAAAGCCGCATCGGTAGCATGAGGCTGAGCCCTGAGTAGGTCAGCTTTTTAGGGTTCAGCTCCTTAACCCAGAAGAGGAAGAGACTGGCAAAATACAGGGCTTGCAAACTGTGCTCCATGGAGCCCACAGGGGTTCCCAGTGGTCTCTCAAGGGGCTGCCATAGCTGGGGAAAGAACCAGCAGGCAGGGCTCCAGCCCACCTCCAGCCAGCGGCTCTGCGCTTACCTGTTACACACTGGACTTCCGTGTGTGAGTCACGTGAAGGGCCCCAGGGTAGAGTGAGTGAGAAGGAAAGAGGAAGAGAGGAGGTTTGAGAACGAGATCAGTGGTTGTGAAACCTGACCCAGCCTTGGGTTTTAAAGATATTCATCCCAGGCCCCATCCTGTAGCTATGGAACCAGAAGGCCTAAGGCCGAGGCCCTGGGAGCTGGGTGTGTATTGAACAAGCTCCCAGTGTGGGCTCAGTTGCAGGAGGTGACATGGGCAGAGACTGAGGGTGGCGGCATGGTGCCCATGTATTGGAGTGTAGACTCACCAGGGCCATCACAAGGTAGGTTGAGATCACCTTCCCGAGGCAGCCCCAGGGTCCCGCCAGTAAGGGAGGAACCTCACCCAAGCCAGACCCCCAGCTGCCCCCAGGCATCCTGCTGCTTGGGACCTTGCTCGGCCCTGCTGAGCAGAGGGGACGGGCACTGTGGAGTGTCTGCCACCACAGGCCAGCCTCAGAAGCCTGCAGCAGCTCCCACACTGCAGTCACAGAGAGGTTCCCCGAGTCTCAGAGACCCACAGCCAGGAAGTGGCAGAGAGTAGTCAGGCCTGGGTGAGATCTGAGTTCTGAGCCTGAAGTCCATCCGACTCCTCCCGACCTGTGGCCGACTGAGACTTCTGCCAAGCATCAGGTGGGACCTGCCGACCTTGGTCCAGGGCCAGTGATGTCCTATGGACACCAGACCGTGAGCCCTATGTTGAGGGCAAGTCAGCCCACGGCTGCTGTGCTCTGGGAACTGGTCAGGCGCGGAGCTGCTACGGAGAGGCCTGCAGGCCTCTGCCCACCCCTGCCCTTGGGCTCCTGTGGAGGCCCAGTCTTCTTCACCCAGAAGTCCCACCACCCCCAGCCCAGCGCCTTCAGGGTGCCTGAGCCCAGCTCTGGACTCCCCGTGTTCAGCTGGGTCAAGGACTCACTGTGTGACCACAGGCAAGCTGGTCTCCCTCTCTGGGCCTTAGGCCGTCTCTAAAACAGACCAGGACAGTGGTTAACCACCTGTGGCCTGTGAAGTCTGAGAAGTTCTGGGATGTGCCACAAAAGGCAGCCGGCAAGGGGGAGGCTGCAGCTGCCGTGTTAAAGCGTCCTTCCCTGACACCCGCCACGTGCCCTTTAGCCCTGAGCTCCAGTACATTCAGCTTGTTGAAATAGTCAGACGTGAATGACGGGTCTGCAGCGTCTCTGCGGCTGAGAGGGAGTAGGTATGAAAACCAGGGGTCACAACCTCTTGAAACTCCTCCAGGGGCCTCTGGACTGTGATCAGGAAGGGAGGGGGGCATCAGCCTGGTGGGGGAGTCACTCCCCACGGGCGCCCCCAGGCTTCTCTGCTCACCCCTCCTCCCTATCAGTGAGAGGCAGTATGAGCCCCTCCTTAACCCGGGTAGGCCAGGAAATAGGAAAACGGGACCCCTGACCCCACTTCTGGAAGTCTATAAGACAAGGCCAAGGCCAAGGCCATGAACATCTCCCCCATGCACCACAGCATGACTGCATTGAGCAGCGCCTCCCCAGGTCACAGCGATTTCCAGTTCTTTCCCAGGGAGATGGGGGTCAGGGTTAAGAGATCACATTCCGGGCAAACTCCCTGGGCTTCACCCTCAGTCCTGATGCTTGTTACCTGGTGACTTTGGGCAAGCGACTTCACCTGCTGTGCCTTCATTTCCTCGTAGGGACAATAGGGGTCAAAAGATACTAGGTCAGAGGGTGGCTGCAAGAATGAAACAGGCCAATATGTATGCAAGGCTTGGCGCAGGGAGCAACCAACCTTAGCCACAATGATGACTGCGACGGTGACGTGGCAGTGATGATCTCATTTCAGCCTCTCGCCAGCCCTGTGGGGTAGGCAGGATGGGGCCCTTTGTACAGATGAGAACACTGAGGCCCAGGTAAGTCCCTGCCCAAGCTGCAGGGACCAGCCCAGAATAGGACCAGAGGAAGCAAGAGTTTGGGAACTGAGAGGAGTCTCAGTGGCCTCTTGTCCACTCCCCTCACATTGCAGATGAAAGGGGCTTGTCCACGGTCCAGCAGGGCGTCAGTGTCTGAACTGGTTCTAGAACCCAGGGCTCCTGCCTCCCTGGCCAGTGCTTTGAGCTACCTCCAACTAGGGGGAAAAAAATCCCCGGGTCAGTAAGTTTCGGAAACACTGCATGGTTTCTTGACCCCTTACAGATCAGCACAATGCGATCACCTATTAAGGCTCTGATAAGTTCTGCAATGAAGAAAAAATGTTTTACCTTTTCCCATCTAGTGTTTCCCAAACTTACATGACCACAGAACCACGCCTTTTACTCTCATTCAGTGGATGACCGATTGGGACATACTGGGACAGATGACTTCCTCGGGGCCCGTTAGCTCTGCTATTCTGTGCTTTGAGGGAGCTGTCAGTGGTTCTGTGGCGATCTCTAAGCACGCCACCACTCTTTAGCCATGGGAAGTCTCTGTGGCTCAGATGATATCCCTGTGTGCCTTGAGAAGGGAAGTGACAGGCACAAGGCCAGGCGTGGTCACAGCCTCTCTATCTCAGCATCCCCTTTGCTAAGAAAGGACGTGAAGCAGTGCACAACGCCAGCACGAGGCAGACAAGCCCCACAGATTGGCTGGGGAATGCCAGTCCCAGGGCGTTCATTATTTTGCTGCTGTCCTAGGTCCTACGTATAGACAGAGGGGCTGAGTCTGTTGACACAGGGGATGGACACATCCATGCTGCCAGGGTGTCTGGCCCCACCTGCCCTCCAGAGCACCTTGTCACCCTTTGGTGACTCTGAGCTGCTTAATTGCTTTCCCTGGGACAGCCCAGAGATGTCAGAGTCATATCCAAACTGGCTCCATGCCTGTACAAGGCCAGCTTCCTTCCTTATTAGGAGGCTGATGTCTGTGGGGATGGCGTGGAGCCCGTGGCCAGGGCATGTGGACAAGGAGGGGAGGAAGCAGCCTCTGACAGCTGTCACTATGGGGACCAGAGCTGTGGTGGCAGGGAGGAGACTCAAGACAAGCCAGGGGGACCGTGAGGGACTGTCCCCAAATGGAGGGTCAGCAATGACAGGCCCAGGTCACTGATGGCATCTTGAGTGTGTGAGTCAGTTCCAGATTCGTTTCATCTCTTCATGTGTGTGCAAGAAACAAACTCATCTTAGCGACAGCCTGAGCCCAGCAGAATCGATCAGCCTTCTGCAGGGAGGGGCTTGAGGATAGGCCTGGGCTTTGGAGCTAGATCCTCAGGCTCAATCCCAGCATCAGCACATACCTGCCGTGGGACACCAAGTCCCTTTGAGCCTCAGTTTGCCCCTCTTTGAAATGGAGATAAAACATCTTGGTCATTGCAAAGATTAAATAGTAAATGGAGAGACGCATCCAGGACATCCCAGCCACTTCTTTCAGGGCTGCAGGGGACTCACGTAAAAGAAAATCTCCACTACAGAGCTGGAACCCAGGCTCTGAGTCTGGGCTGTGCCCCTGCACATAATTGATTGGCTTTTCTGAGCTCCACTTTTCTCATCTGTAAAATGGGCCCCTGGGAATCTTGAGTCCCCTTCTCAGGGGAGGATGCAGTGAACTCATGTTTACTAATTGTAAAGCACCAGGCAAGCATGAGCCGTCATAACTGTGCAGCCTCGTGCTGCAAGCTGGAAGTACCGTCTCCACCTGCTGTTTTCATCAGCGCCCACTGCAAAAGCGTATTGGGGTGGCAGTGACAAGGACCCACCTTGTGGGCTCTCTCAGATGCCAGCACTGGGCTGGACACTTACTCATTTCGACCATGCCAAAAACTCAGACACCTGTGGGGACCCTGCAAATAGGCACGGCAGCACGTGCCCCAGCGGAAGGAAGGAGCCCTCACTCTAACGAGGCTGCTCACGGCAATGCCAGCCCAGTGGTTCTAGAACTTCTGATCTTCTAGAGAAGCCAAAAATGTCACATAGTACACCCCAATTCTTTAATATTAACAACTATTTTTTTTTTAATTTAGTGTCCATAGGGGGTGGGAATTCCATGGCCCTGACACAAGGGCCAGCAGCTCTGTCACTTCCAGTCTGGATTCTCTCTGCGGGCACATCGTGCTCTGACAGTCCCTGCTCTTCCCTTGTCTGTGGAATCCCCGGCCTGTCTGGCTGTAAGCGCCCATCTCAATTCAGCACCATCCTCCTTCACTGGAGAGCTCTCCTGTCCTCCGCTCCCTGATGGCCAGGCGGCAGGGGTCCATGTTTGTTTCTGAACCCAGAGAAGTGTTCCCAGGGCTTAGAGTGTTTGGGGAGTGGCAGTGGAGAAGGGAAAAGGGGTCTTTACTCAGCATTGCCCTCGGAGGCCTTGAGTATTGCAGGAATCCTGAGCCCCATCCCCATCCGCCCCACGCACAGGACCAGGTCAGCTGCCTGCAGCCACATGACTCAGTTGTTTTTTATGGTCGCTACCGGAGTCTCTGGGACTCAGAGATAGGGGTTGGGGGCTTCACCTTCAGGTGAAGATGTTGATGGGCCTGGCAATAGGGTGACTCCCTATTATCCCAGAAATCCCAGGAGGCTGGCCGTTGTCAGCATGAAAAGCAGCTGCAACCCAGCCCTAGGGATACGGACGGGCCTCAGAATGAGGACTGGGGACAAAGACTGGCTTCATGGGGGCAGGGGAGGTAGCAGGGGGCGTGAGGAAGGCTAGTATGACTTGCTGACCTTTACTGAGTGCCTACTGTGCCAGGCATGTGGTGGGCACTTGATGTACACTTATTAAGTCATTCAACAAACACTGGCTGAACACTTCCTATATGCCAGGCTTAGAGCATAGGACTGAGGATACAGGTACAAATGATAAGATAAATTATCCTAACATCATCCTGACTTCGGTGAGGAAACTGAGGCTCAGAGAGGTAACATACCTGGCCCGAGGAGATAAAATAAAAGATGTGCTGGGTGTGGTGGTTCACACCTGTCATCCCGTCGCTTTGGGAGGCCAAGGTGAGCAGATCACTCAGGGTCGGGAGTTCGAGACCAGCCCGGCCAACATGGTGAAACCCTGCGTCTCTACTAAAAATACAAAAAATAGCTGGGCGTGGTGGTGCTTGCTTGTAATCACAGCTGCTCGGGATGCTGAGGCAGGAGAATCACTTGAACCCAAGAGGCAAAGGTTGCAGTGAGCCGAGATGGTGCCACTGCACTCCAGCCTGGGTGACAAAGCGAGACTCCATCTCAAAAAAATAAAAATAAAAAAACAGGTGACGGAACGAGGCCAAAAATTGGAGTCCAGTGGACTGTTGCACTACACCACTTTTCAGGCAGATATGATTGAAGCTGATTAAACCGTGAGCTGTTAGAATAAGGATTTGTTCTCTAATTTCCAGAATTCGAGTGCTGGAGGGAGGGAGACAAGGCGGGAAGCAGGGGTCACGACCAAAAATCATCTATAAAGGGAGAGAAGATTAGTTCACAAATAGGAAGAAACCTCTGAGGACCCTTTGCCCCATGCTGTGCTCTGGCTGAGCATGTTAATAGATTCCAGAAGGACATCGGCCTGCAGTACACACGCTGTGGCTCTCAGCTGCCGCGCCGGGACCCAGAGTGTTTCATGAGGCATGCTTGGAAAAGCCAAAACTGGTGCCAGTGCTCCCCTTGCCATTCGCCTATAGGTGTCTAAGTTGTAGGAACACCCCCACCCGGTCCTCATCAAAGCTCTCTTCATTTCGAAGGAAATTAAATAGCTGCTGCTCATAAATGTGTTTCCTGTTCCCAAACTGGCCTTCCTGCAATAGACAGTGAAAGTCGCTCACCAGTGGCTTAGGAAATTCCCAGGAGGCACTTGAAAGCCTTTTGAGGGAGGTCAGAGGTGGGACAGTTTGCATTAATCATGTAAAATAATCCCATATCCCAGAGAAGGCAGCATCTCCAATTGCCTCACCCTGGGCTACAGGCTTGGCATCTGACTCCATGGTGGGTTCCTGTCCCACTGTACAAAGGGACAAGGCTTCACCAGGCAGGGTCTCCCAGCAGTCACAGTGCCCAGCGTCCATGGGGCCTGTGGAAGAGGCTCAGCTGAGCCAGAAAGAACCGAGGCTGTCTGGAGGCCCAAGGAGGAACTGTGTGCCGGGGTGGGAGGGACTCATTCAAACAAAAGAGGCAGAATTGTTGAAAATCTACTTAGGGAGTTAACTAATCCTGTTAATTAATTATTAAAGTAATAACTAGTAGTTAAATTGTGGACACAAGATGAAGGACTTTTCATCCTGTTCAATCCTGTTTCTTTTTTTTAATGAAAACCAACATAATTTCAGATATATATATATGTGTGTATATATATATATATATATATATATACTTGTTTTTTTTTTGAGACAGAGTCTCTCACTGTCGCTTAGGCTGGAGTCCAGTGGTGCAATCTTGGCTACTGCAACCGCCGCCTCCTGGTTCAAGCGATTCTTCTGCCTCAGACTCCCAAATAGCTGAGGTTACAGGCGCCCGCCACCACACCCGGCTAATTTTTTCATATTTTTAATAGAGACAGGGTTTCACTATGTTGGCCAGGCTGGTCTCCAAATTTCAGATGTTTTATGAAACAATGTGAAGGTAGGTTTGGGGTACAGCTGAGATCCTCAAACCCACAGTGATCCATCGCTCCCAGCTTGGCCTCCCAGGGCTGTACAGACGCACACGTGCCTGCTGTCTGTGTGGGTGCCTGGAGAAGGATCATCCTCTTGCCCAGGTCCTCTGTGTCAAGACGCCCCCTTACTTCTCATGGGATCCATGAGATTACTTTCAGGGCTGCCCATTGGCAGAGAAGCCTGGCGGAAAAACATGTCAGTAAAGAGGAGTGGATGTGGGGATTGCCCAAGGAGGCCAGCGGCTGGGGAAAGGGCCTCGGCTGCAGTGGCAAACTGGACGATGAGGACTTCTCAAATGTGGACGCTGCTGCGGCATGGGACCGGTTAGCAAGGAAGAAAGAGGAAAGCTTTTGATATATAGATATGTGTGTAAAAGCATAAGTAGCTGTCGTTGGATAACTCGGTGTTTGTCTTCCCTGGACTTCTTAGCATCTTCCTCCTAAGTCTGTAAAATTAGAGAATACTTGTCAAGTATCTCCCCGGGAGAGAAGCGCAGAGCAGTGTGAATCCTGGCCAGCTCCAGGATCTCAATCCCCTGACCCTTTAGAAAATTCTCCGAGTGTGGGAGGAGGGACTGGCACAGGAGGATGTCCTCCGGATTTCGGGGCAGGGTGGCTGGTCATGGGACAAAGCACAGGTCTAAGCCTTTGCAAGACAGTGGCGCCAAAAATGAGGGGGTGTCCACGTGATTATTTTAAAACATAAAGCAGTAATTGTGGGTAAAAGCAGAGCTCTGTTGGACCGTTCTATTTACTTTAGGATGTCGTAAATAAGGACTCTTTGGGGTGGGGCGTACCACCAGCATTTTAGCCCAGGGCCTCCTGGCCACCCTGGCCCTGGGGTCAGAGGTGGTGTGCGTTGGTGGCAGGGCCCGTGCCACCTCACTGCCCAACCAGGGTCCTGTCATCAGCCCCCAGCAGCTATAGTGAAGAGTGACTGATGGGCTCTCCTCCTGCAGCTCTTCACACCCACGCTGTCCCCGGTCCTGTCAGCCGCCACAGAGGCCTTTCACCCATTTCATATGTATTTCTTGGGGCTTGTGAGTGACAGGGTCAGCAAAGCATCTACATCCAACAGGGCGGCCATGATCGGGCCATAAAAAGTCGTTTTTTCACATTATCATGCAGTGTTTACAAAATGAGAATTCACTTTTGGAGCTACAGGTGCTGATGGGGGCTCTCCTGCCACTTCCCAAGGGCAGGGAATGTCGACAGTAGTTGGCTGCCTGAACAGAGCTGGGCTGGGCTGAGAACAGAGGCCCTGAGGTGGAAGAAGGCAGGGCTCTCTCTGTGCCTTAGGGCAGGCTGGGGACATTGGGAGCAGCCACACTCCATGCTGCCTGGCAGCTGGTGGATGGAGGTCAGGAATACTGCTATGCATCCTAGGATGCATGGGACACCCCATTACAAAGAAATCTGGCCCCAAATGCCAACAGTGCCAATGTTCAGAGGCCTTGCCATGGGCACAGGTGTGGATGAGGTGGGGTTGGCAGAAGATGAGGCCATAGAGGGAGGCCTGCTCCCTCCCTCCCTCCCTCCATTCCTCTCTTCCTGCCTGCCTTCTTCTTCTTCTTCTTCTTTTTGAAACAGAGTTTAGCTCTTGTTGCCCAGGCTAGACTGTAATAGCACGATCTCGGCTCACTGCAACCTCTGCCTCCTGCATTCAAGTGATTCTCCTGCCTCGGCCTCCCAAGTAGCTGGGATTACAGGCATGTACCACCACACCCGGCTAATTTTTTATTTTTTAGTAGAGATGGGGTTTCTCCATGTTGGTCAGGCTGGTCTTGAACTCCTGACCTCAGATTACCCACCCACCTCCGCCTCCAAAAGTGCTGGGATTACAGGCATGAGCCACTGCACCTGGCCCTACCTTCTTTTACTCAATACTTAGAGGGCTCATACGGTTGCAGGCAGTGCTGGATGAGAGCTGGCTCACACAGGGCCACGGATGGTTCTCTTCCCAACTCCACGTCCAGTGGCAGCCTGCCGGTCACTGAAATTGGCCACAATAGGAGTATTTATACCACGGAAATTGATAAACAAATGCTGAAACCAGTGTACC
The DNA here is from genome assembly GCA_004027835.1 of Alouatta palliata. Classification (NCBI taxonomy): domain Eukaryota; kingdom Metazoa; phylum Chordata; class Mammalia; order Primates; family Atelidae; genus Alouatta; species Alouatta palliata. The sequence continues at coordinate 52,405 of PVKV010007196.1, read as the reverse complement.
TCTTGAAAAGATAAGAGTCAGTTGTTAAACGTGGCTGGGCCCTTGCTAGATACTAGAGATGTCCAGGGAGCAAAAACCAGGCCCAGTGCCTGCCCACGTGTGGTTTAGTCTGGGAGGAGACACAGACATTCATCAAATAATTACACAACTGTTCGTTTCAACTGTGAGAGGTGTCATGCAGGAAAGATTCCAGGAATTAATGAGAGCGTGTGTGTGTGTGTGTCTTGGGGTTGTAGAATACCCACACTAGGTGACCAAGGAAGGAGTCCCTGAAAGAATCCACATTGAAACAGAGCGCTGAGCCTGTGTGAGAGTTCGTCAGGCAGAGAGGAAAGTGGCAGGCTGCTATTCAGGCTGAGGGAACAGCAGGTGCAGGGATTGGAGAGTAGGGATTAGGAGCATCAGGGAAATGCAGGAAGCCCAGGGTGCCACAGGCAGGGGTGAGAGGCTGAGGATGAGGCTGCCAAGGTCAGCCTGTGAGTCACAGCAAGGACCTTGGACTTCACCAGGGAGCCACTGAAGGATGCCGAGCAGAAGAGGTCCCTGGGAAGATACCATTTTACAAAATTTCCTCTGGGCCTGAAGAGGATGGAATGAAAGGGGAAGGGGGAGGTAGGATGCTGAGATACGGCTGAAGTGTTCTGGAAAGGAGGTGGTGGAGCCAGCTGAGACAGGGGACAGGTGAAGGAGACTCAGGAGGGATGGAATTCAGCAGGGGATCTTTGAACATCAGCCTGCCCTCACCAAGCTCACTGCCTCAACTCTGCCTCAGTGGCAGCCAGGGTTTAAGTGCCCCGTCTCTCAGGTCTGAGATCTGAGACCCTGTGGGGCAGCAGTAGGCCCGGCCAGGTGCAGGGACACATCTGGCCACCTCACCCTCCAGGGAAGCCTGGTTCTCTGTGCCATCTCCAACTCAGACACACAGGACACATTTACAACTGAAGCTTTCCCACCAGGCTCCAGGGAACTCTGGGTCCAGGCACACGTTTGACCCCAGGGATGCAGACGCCAGGGAGATAGCACTGTGCTTGACGCTGCAGGCATCGAAAGAGCCTCAGAAGCCCAGGGCATGGGCACTCAGCCACAGGCTGTGTATAGACTCAACATTTTAAACAGAAAAAGAAAAAAAATGTTAATTAAAATGCTAGAGCTCTAAGTCTTTCCCATAGCTGCTGCCAAGGGTGTCTGCCAATGGCACTCGGAGGTCAGTGACATGGGGGACCAGGGTGAAGAATGCTACCTCACACCTCCCTGGGGTTGGGAGACCAGGAGTCAGGGCTGCCCTGTCACTCTTCACGCAGGGTGGGGCATAGGAGAATTTACGAGGCCTTTACCTCTAAGCCTCTACTTTTATTTTTGTTTTTTTCTGTTTTGAGACAGTCTCGCTCTGTTGCCCAGGCTAGAGTGCATTGGCGCAATCTCCGCTCACTGCAACCTCCGCCTCGCAAGTTCAAGCAATTCTCATGCCTCAGCCTCCCAAGTAGCTAGGATTACAGGCACACACCACCATGCCCAGCTAATTTTTGTATTTTTAGGAGAGGCGGGGTTTCATCATGTTGGCCAGGCTGGTCTTGAACTCTTGACCTCAAGTGATCCACCTCTGTGTTTTTAACCAGCTCCCTGGTAGCTGATGTCCCTGGTCTAAAGACCACTCTAGAAGCAAGTAGACTGGGCTTCCTTCTCTAAGTGCCAGAACCACTGCAAGACAGAGGGATGGACCACATGACCTTGAAGGTACCTTTTAGCCCTAGAATTCTGAATCCCACTGGGTGAGGGGCCCAGGTGATCACATTCATGATGCCATTTGAGCAGCAACTGCCAGCATGCTCCAGACTCTTCAGAGGTAGACACCTTTCCTCGCTCTGAATGGATTTTAGACAGGCATGTGGAGTCATGCCTGTTCGGCCCCTTTTAGTTGCAAATGTCAACCTCAGGTTAGGTGGAGGAGGGACTGCTTCAGGGCGAAAATGGTGGAAAGTAGTACATAGCAAAAGCTTCCCAAAGCTTCTACCAGACATTGGTGAATGGTGCACTGAGCCTGTCCAGCCATCAGCTCTGGCTCCAGGCTGCCTGTGTCAGTCCCGCCCAGGACTCACCTCTACCGAAGTCTACCATCCTTCCTTCCATCCCGCCTTTCCATGTTCAGTAAGCGTTAGGCATGAGTGTCTCTGGTCATAGAATGAATGTCTAGGCACCGTAGGGTTTGGTAGAGCAGCCCAAAGGATGGGCAGACACATGGAGCCCCAAGTTAAGTGGCGACACCCATGTCCACATCGGCATGTCTTTCCCCATCACAGGCGTTGGGATCCCATCAAGTCTGTCTCGGTCCTTAGGCCTGTCTCTCTGTCTCTCTCTGTGTCTGTCTCTCACTTTGAATCATGGCCAGCCTCAAGTTCCCCAGCCTGGCAGGCAGGGCAGGGAGCGATTTCCCAGCCTTTGAGAGTAGCATCCCACGCCCCACTCACCATCCCACGCCCCACTCACCATCCCACGCCCCACTCACCATCCCACCTCTTTCCAGTTTGAGCATTCCTTGCCATTGTTCTCCTGTAACCAAGCACTGGCATCCAAGGACAGGCAAGAGGGCTGCTTACACAGGTTCTTCTACCCTGGGAGGTGGGGAATTCGGGGTTGAGGCCGAGCTCCCACCCTAGCTTGCTGGAAACATCGGTGAACCGCTCTGAGCCTTCACTTTCCATATGAAATGTGCCCTTTGCACCTTTATCCCTGGGGGAAGGCAGGAGAAACTGAGGCTTCCCAAGGGAATATCCAAGTGAAAAATGGTCTCATCTTCCTTGGATGTCAAAACAAGCAGAACAAAGAAGGGCTGAGCTGGGGGAAAAGGGAAAGGAAATGGTAGTTCCCATAATCTGGGCTTTTACCATCGCTAATGACATTGAACGTCACCAGATACCAGGTCCAGGTAATAGAAATACGGATAGACTTGTCTGATGGCCTAGGCAGTCACTTTGTGGCAGGGCAGATGGACAGGCCATGCACCAGCAGTGCCAGCAGGAAGCAGTGTAATGGATGGACAGTGCACACAGCCAGAGGGACGGCCACTCAGGGCAGCTTGGGGGAAGACATACTCGGAAGGGCCTCCCTCTTCAAAACCTATAAATCTGGAATGAAATACTTTTTCACGCATTCCTGGTCTCACAAAAAGTAAGGGAAATCCCCAGGACGTCTACAGACAGAAACCAAAAGCTGCAAGCCAACACCAGAACAGGAGCAGTGCCTGATTACTAAAGGCAAAAGCTGAGGTTGTCCTAGAGGCTAAGGCTGCTATCAGGACTGTTATCGGGGGTAACATTTGGGGATGCGGTAAAGTGGAAGAACACAGCCGGAGACTCTGTCATTCAACCCAAGTCTCTCAAAGGGGAATGAAGTGGCCCCTGCACCCCGGCCTCATTCCCACACCTCTTCTCTTCCCCACCCCAGTAGAAGTTAATGTAAATCCTGTCTGGCAAAAGGCATCTGCTATTTAGACCCTAAAGAGTCTTGTAAATTGAGATTAAATATGTGTTCAGCAAAAACAAACAGCAAATTTAGACCCCCTGGGGTCTTCTCAGATACAATAATTATCAATACCAAATATAAAATCCTATGCACAAAATGCTTAAAGAACTGTAAGGTGAAATCACACACGTGAGCAAACAACAGGAAACTGACAGACCAGGAAAACCCAAAAGAAAGAATTTAAAAATATGTAACATTGAAAATAAATAAGAGGGTGAGTTAAACAGAAGACTAAATAGGTGAAAAGAGAATTTGAAAAACAGGAAAAAGTTCTAAGAAAATTACCCAGAATGCAATGCACAGAGCTAAGATGAAAACTTTGAAGGAGAAATGACTATATCTAATATAGTAGCCACTAGCCTACACGTTGCTTCTTAGATTTATATTTGAATTAATTAAAATTAAATACAACTGAAACTCAGGTCTTCAGTTGCACTAGGCATATTTTACCTCTGCCGATTTTTCCTTTTTTTCTTTTTTTGAGATGGAATTTCACTGTCACTCAGGCTGAGTGCAGTGGCATAATCTCGGCTCACTGCAACCTCCACCTCCCAGGTTCAAGGGATTCTCCCGCTCAGCCTCCTGAGTAGCTGGGATTACAGGCACCTGCCACCACGCCCAGCTAATTTTTGTGTTTTTAGTAGAGATGGGGTTTCCCCATGTTGGCCAGCCTAGTCTCAAACTCCTAGGCTCAAGCAAGCCTCCTGCCTCAGCCTCCCAAAGTGCTGGGATTACAGGCATGAGCCACTGCACGCCACCCACTAGCCACATTTTAAATGCTCATAACTACATGTGGCTAATGGTTATCCTATTGGGCAGTGAAGGTCATAGCAGGTTTTCATCAACACAGAACGTTCTGTTGGACAGCACCAGGTCACAAGATAGGAAAAAAAAAGAAAGACCAACTTATGTCTAGGTGGAATCCTAGAAGGAGAGAACAGAGAGAATGAAAAAGAGGTAACATTGTAAGAGATAATGGTTCAGAATATTCAAAAAAGGAGTCCAGAGATACAGGAAGCACAATTTATATCATTCACAATAAATTTTAAAAATCCACATCTAGCCACATTGTAATGAAACTTCAGAACACCGAAGACAAAGAGAAAACCTTGAAAGTAGCTAATGAAAGAACAATTAGACTTGCAGCAGACTTCTCTTTAGCAAAACTGAAGATCTATGATCATGGAACAATGTCTTCCAAGTGCTAAAACAAAACACGAACCCTCAGCCAAAAACTGTGCACCCAGCAAAACCCCTTTGAAGAAGAAGGGTGAAATAAACTTTCTTCAGATAGGCAAAAGTTGTGACAGTTTACTACCAAAACATTTTTAATCAAAAAATCTTTTAAATCATGTTCTTCAGGAATAAGAAAAGTTATTCCAGAAGGAAGGTCTGAGGATAAGACATGGTGAGCTAAGAAATTTGGTAAACATGTAAGTCAATTATTTTAAGCAAGCATTACGAGTATGAAATAATCGTCATGACAATGTCTAAATGAGGGGGTTTTCAAAGAGGATAGAATTAAAATCTTGGATGCGGCAGCGTGTAACTCAGGAGGAATGCTCAGAATTAATAGGTTTTAAATAATTCTTACTATTTAGGATGGCATTAGGATACCAAACAACCCCAGGTTTTGTTGAGATAAATATGTATAGTGAGTTTTCAAAGGTAATCATTAAAGCAGTGGTCCTAGCAGGGCTCCACCCCCAGGGTTTCTGTTCCAGGCAATCTGGGGTACAGTTCTAGAATGTTCATTTCCACCAAATTCCCAGACGTTGCTAATGCTGCTAGTCCAGTACCACACTTTGAGAAGTAGAACCACTACCCTAAAATCAGAAACATAGAAAGCTGAACTTCCAGACCAACAGAGGCGGGGGGAAATGGGATGAGAAAAGAAACCAAAGAAACAATTATCTTCCAGCCAGACCAGCTCTTTCCGGTAGAAACTAATGCAAGCCACATGTGTAACTTCAGACCTTCTATTAGTCACATTCCAAATAAAAAGAAACGGGTGACATGACTTTTAATAACATATTTTATTTAAAGTGATATATCCAAAATATGATCAATATGTTATCGGTTTAAAAATAATTATTAGATAGTTTACATTCTTCTTTTTTTTTTTTTTTTTCTGGTACTGTCTTCAAACTCCAGTATGTGTTTTATACTTAAGGCACTTCTCTCTCTCTCTCTTTTTTTTTTTTTTTTTTTGACAGGGTCTTACTCTGTCATCCAGGCTGGAGTGCGGTAGCCAGATCTCGGCTCGCTGCAACCTCTGCCTCCCAGGTTCAAGCAATTCTCCTGCCTCAGCCTCCCAAGTAGCTGGGATTACAGGCATACATCACCACACCCAGCTAATTTTTATATTTTTAGTAGAGACAGGGTTTCACCATGTTGGCCAGGCTGGTCTTGAACTCCTGACCTCAGGTAATCCACCCACCTTGGCCTCCCAAAATGCTGGGATTACAGGCGTGAGCCACCCTGCCTGGCCACTATTTTGTATTTTTACTAGAGAGGAGGTTTCACCATGTTGGCCAGGCTGGTCTTGAACACCCAGCCTCAAGTGATCTGCCTTCCAAAGTGCTGGGATTATAGGCTTGAACCACCGCACCCGGCCCTTAAGTCAGTTCTCAGTGTGAACTAGCCACATTACATGTTCAGTAGGCACATGTGGCTTATAGCAGCCATACTGGACAGAGCAGTCTGGACAGTAGGTGACACGATCCTGCAGGGAACAGAGGCCTCCACTCCGTCACTGAGTGTCCACTCTATGCCAGACACGAGGCTGAACACTGCACACACCATCTCATTTCGTCCTCATGTGAGATTAAGCATTATCATCATCCCCATTTTACAGAGGGGAAAACCGAGGTTGAGAAAATGTAAAACACTTGCATAAGATCATCCGGGTGGTAGCCCGCTGAGCTGGGATTCAAACCGGGGGCTCCCATATTCCAGTGCCAACCTCGGACCCTCTCGGCCAGGGGTTTCTCTATGTGGTTTATTGCACTGGGCCAGATAGTAATGATTTTAGGCTTTGTGGGTCTGTCTCAACTACTCAACTCTGCCATTGCCGCATGAAAGCAGCTTTAGACAATAAATAAACAAACGGGCATGGCTGTGATCTAATAAAAGCTTTATTTAGAAAAGCAGGAGGGAGGGCTGGATTCAGCCCGGGGCCGTAGTCTGCTGACCTCTATGCTGGGCCAACAAATTGCCTCTGAAAGGCCCCATATAGGGGAGACCTCAATGTTCACACTGAGTAGTACTAACATTCTGGGGGTGGGGTATGCATGCGTGCATATATGTTGGGGTGGGTGGAAGGAAGCAGAGCCTCTCACTCCAAAGTCCACAGGCGTCCTGGTTTCTGGGAGGATCCAGAGTGGCTACCTTTCAGTGGTAGCTTCTGAGACTCCACCAGAGACTCAGCCAGCACCCCTGACTCGGCAGCCCCTCCGTGGAGCAGCCTGGCCCTCAACATGAGTTATTTCTGCTCTCAAGACTGAGAAGGAGGGAAATAAAAGCCAGGATTGATGGAATCTGGACGTAAAAATCTGGCCCCTTAATGCCTGCATTTTGGAAACTGCCTTTAATTAATGGTTTATGACCCCAAAGTTCCCCTAGACTCCTCCCAAGCTCTTCTGTCACGCAGTCTCCCCCGTGCTGAGTCCTCAGGGTTGAGGGAGAGGGAGGCGGTGGTGAACAGCGATGGTGAATAGCTGTCTTGCAGAAACCAACATGTGTGGTTTGAGCACATGAACCCAGCTTGGCCTCTGGCATTCCTAGGGCCTGGACTCCATAAATAATGCGAGTTGTAAAGCCAGCTCTCCTTACAGCCCTGAGGCCTGCTCGCTACACAAAATTACCCAAGTAACCCACACAGACTCACAAAGACACACAGGCACACGCACGCACACGTGCTCACACACGCTCACACACGCACACCAGAAATCTGCTGCTTCTGTTTGTGCACGTATCTGTCATCCCCTTCTGACCCTCGATTCCCTCTCTCGCTCTCCTCTTTCCAACTTACCTTCCATCGTTATTGTGGCTGGGCACCCTTTCCCTCCCCAGATGCTGTTCTTTGAACCTTTCCCTCTTCTGGGGAACTCAGGAGCAGGTGCTAACTTCTGCTCCCATCTCCTTTCTCCCCTTCCCATGCCCCTTTAGCTCCCTTTCTTGGGGAGATGTAGCATAGCCAAGGGCTGCAGACACCCTCAGCCCACCCACCTGGGCATAGAACAGAGAGATGCGCCCTCATCTCACCAAGAGCCCCACCCCTCCCACCTTGACCAGGTAGGAGTCCAGCAGGGACAGTGAATTTCTGCACTGCCAGCCTGGAGAACCGGGAGGACTTGTTCCCTCCAAAGGCACCAAAGCTGTACCCAGGAATGTAGCAGGAAGGAGGCGACTGCAGCTGAACTCTAAATCGGCTAAACAGTGCCCAAGCCCCAGGAGAGTGGCCCCCTATTACCATCAATAGCCACCTTGACTAAGTGTCTCCTGTCAGCCTGATAAAAGAGACATCAGAAAAAATATTTCCTATACGATGAATGTATTTGGGAGTAAACAAAACGGATTAGACTCTGAAGCATGGCCATGGCAAGCCATAGGTGCATCTGGAAAGGGGACAGCAAACGGAAGTTTTTACTGGCAAAAAGAGAAGTCCACATAAGCTGCTTGGAAACAGACTTCATTGGCTCTGGAGGCTCAACGCTAGAGTTAGCGTCAGTTCATTGGTGGAGATGTAGTTACTGGGCAGTGTTCTTTGGAGAACGTCTTATCTGAGTTGCTGCAGTCCTGAAGAAGGAATTTCTTGGAGGTTATTTTAGAAAGTCCTTGAGACGGTCCTTATCTCAGATATGCAAGCATCAGTTCCCCTCCTTCATGCCTTCGCAGCTCTAATTCTTTTGGATCTGACAAAAGTGATTTCATCCTGGTATCTGCAAATTTCACACTCCCATAGCTTCCCATTCAGAGTTCATAACATTCATTTCAAGCTAGGAGGCAGATATGCTCATCGTTCCCATTTTATATATGGAGAAATGGAGGCTTCAGGAAATCTGCCTGAAGCTGAGGTCTATTCAACTCCAAAGCCTGGTCCACATGGATGACACAGGCCATGTCTTGGAACTTTGGGTAACCAGATTTGGCCACACGTCACCTCTCCTCTTCCCAGAAGCACGTAACAAAGGTGAGACTCAGCTACCGGAATAAGACAGAGTGAAGCCAGCCAGGCTGGAGGCCTCCCAGGAGCTCTCAGCTCTCTCCCACCCAGGAAGGATGCCCTGTTTCAGTGCCTGTTCAAATCCCTATAGAACTTGGAGTCCTGTGCCTGATCAGAAAGACTTCCCTGCAAGCCGTGCCAGTCCATGGGAGCCAGGCACCAGCACTGGGCACCGGTCTGCACCCCTGGCTGGACAGCCCTCTCACCAGGCAGGAATCTGGGGCCCTGGTGGGGCTGCAGAGGCAGCTGCTGTTTCCAAATTCCCAGGTACCATGGCAACAGGAGGTCACTCGGACTGGCAACCTGCACAGAGCTCTCTGCAACCTCTGCCATTTCCCTGGGAAAAACAAAGGCCTTCAGCCACTGAGAAGGGAAACATGACCATGTTGGCAGGGACCTCTCAACCTGTGCTTGTCCCAGCACGGACAGCCCTGTCACACTCACCCCAGCTGAGTCCTCACAACAGTCCACAGAGGAGGCAGGCAGCACGGAACAGTACCGGGCCAGCATTACAGAGGGGGAAACTGAGGCACGAGGTGTTTGGGAGACAGGTTTTGATGGAGATGGGGATGATGGATGAGTGTGTGGTCACCAAGTATGTGTAGCTCTTTTCAAAGAGCCCCTCAAGGAGTTTAAAATGGAGAGGGAAGGCGTTGCAGGGAGGGGGTTTGTAACCTGAAAAAGTGACATATCTAGGCTGTCTTTTTTCTCCATGTCAAACATAATATAGTCAATGCAGAAAACTTGGGAGACAAGTATGCACACACTCACAAATGCCCTCACACACTCACACGCCACATTCACACACACGCTCGCACAATTACCTACCACTGCTTTCCAGAGACAGACGTTTCATGTTTATCCAGCTTGTACTTTGTAACTATTTTTATATATTAGATTTTATTCATCTAGTATATTGTGTAAATATACATGTATATATAATAATTATACACTTTACATCTACATATAATTTTTAAACCACAGTCAGGGTTACTACACTGTGCCTGCTGTGTTTTCCTTTTTCTTTTCTTTTTTCTTTTTTTTTTTTGAGACACAGTCTCGCTCTGTCACCTGGGCTGGAGTACAGTGGTGCAATTTCAGCTCACTGCAACTTCTGCCTCCCGGGTTCAAGTGATTCTCGTGCCTCAGCCTCCCGATTAGCTGGGATTACAGGCACACGCCACCACGCCTGGCTAATTTGTTGTATTTTTAGTAAAGATGGGGTTTCACCATGTTAGCCAGGATGGTCTCCATCTCCTGACCTCGTGATCCACCCACCTTGGCTTGCCAAAGTTTTGGGATTACAGGTGTGAGCCTCTGAACCCAGTCCACGTCCAGCTAATTTTTTTTGTATTTTTAGTAGAGATGGGGTTTCCCCATGTTACCCAGTCTGGGTCTGAAACTCCTGAGCTCAAGCCTTCTGCCCACCTCGGCCTCCCAAAGTGTCAGGATTACAGGTGTGAGCCACAACACCCAGCCTGTTTAGGTTTTTATTTAATCCTGTTTTAGAGAGATTATTTTTCCCTCTCAATCACATCTCTGTAACCTGAACTTTGCGTATTTACCAGGCATTGATGCAGTTGACCATAGATGGAAGAGTGAGGTTGGAAAATGTTGGTAGATGGATTTATTTATTTATTTATTTTTGGTCTGTGAGGGCCACTCCAGAAACAGCTTTCAGTGTATTAAGGAATGAAGCTGAGTTCCATTTATCCTAAGGAAATAAATCACCTGGTTGCCCAAAGATGACTGCCGCTGTATTGTTTACAACAGCGAAAAATTGGAAACAAGCCTCATGCCCATCAGTGGGAGGCAGGTGAAATAAATTATGGAGCCTCCTTCTGATGAATCCCTCGCAGCAAAAAGGTACTGCAGGTCTCTATTGAGATGGAAAGATGTCCTCCACAGCGAAAGTGAACAGGCATATCACAAAATGCATGCACCCTGTAAGCAGGCGGGTCTGTGTGTGTTTGTAAGTGTGGCTTTTCTGTATCCCAAAGAGTATTTAACAGCTGGCTGTCTCTGGGTGGTGTCAACTGAGAAAAATGAAGAGACAGGTCTCAGTCATTTTAGGAGGTGTATTTGTAGAAGTTAAGGACACGTGCCCGGGAGACAGGGCTATGCCTTTCTCTGAAGATGATTTCGAGGGCTCCAAATTTAAAGGGGAAAGGACAGGATATTGACAAGCACATCGTTTTCATGTAAGAGGGGAATGGTGGAAAACAATCATGTGTGCCTTTGTCTGGCCTAGCAAATCTGCATTTTTATATAAGGTAACATAGACAGATGGGGAAAATCCAGGAAATCAGCATTTTTACATAAGATCAAGATAAATGGGGCAGGGGAACAGTCAGACAGGCATTTGTGCCAGGTGAGCAGAGGGGTGAATACTGTGTGAAGATAAGCTAGCCATCTACACTGACATGGTGAATTTTAACCGACATGCTTTAGGGTAAACATAATTTCCTTGTGGGCAGCATATGAGGGAGATGTGTAGCTGTTCATCCTGAAGACATCTTACGCAGGTTTGTGTGACCCAGCTCCCAGCTTGACTTTTCCCTTTGGCTTAATGAGTTTGGGGTCCCAAGATTTATTTTCGTTGGAAATAGATGTTGGAAATAGATGCTCGGTGCCGCAAAGAAAAATTAGCACTGCGACAAAGGATTTTTTAGCAACGCAATTTTTACTTCCTGGACTGCAAGAAGGCTACTCTCACTAGCCATCTTGCCACGAGAGTACAATAAAAAAAAGAAAAACACACAAATTTATTGTTTACTCATTTGGGGTTGTCCTTACTGCTGTGTCTGATCTTGGCTGGCTGGAGCCAGACCTCAAAATCCAAACTAAAACCCAATTAGCTAATAACTTAAAATTTTTTTAAACAGGTAAAAGCAATAGAGAGCTGGGACATGCCCATGAGCATGTCCAGCACAGATATCTTGTGATGGATGTGCTCACAGTCATGTGCTCAGAGTCTCCTCTGCCTCCCAGGACCAGCATGAGCAGCTCTGTACACTGGCCAGCACAGATATCTTGGTTAAAGTACAAGGACATAGAATGTGTTCTTTTTTATTTATTTATTTATTTATTTATTTTGAGACAGAGTCTCACTCTGTCACCAGGCGCTAGGCTGGAGTGCAGTGGCGCGACCTCGGCTCACTACAACCTCCGCCGCCCGGGTTCAAGCAATTCTCCTGCCTCAGCCTCCCGAGTAGCTGGGACTACAGGCGCGCGCCACCACGCCCAGCTAATTTTTTTTTTTTTTTTTTTGTATTTTTAGTAGAGACAGGGTTTCACCATGTTGACCAGGATGGTCTCGATCTCTTGACCTCATGATCCACCCGCCTCGGCCTCCCAAAGTGCTGGGATTACAGGCGTGAGCCACCGCGCCCGGCCAGAATGTGTTCTTACGTGCCTGTGAGCATGGCTACATAGGATAGGGCTTAACAGAGAGTTATTAGCACACTGTTTTTTTTAACAAGAAAGGAAACTTTAAAAAGGAACTTTTCTACTTCCCACAATTTTCTTTTCACAGCCACATGGGGTGATCTTCATTTTCTGTTTTATTTTTTTCTGGCACAAGGTTTTTCTTTTCTTTTCATAGATTACTTCCGTGGTAGGAACAAGGGCAGGAAAACAAAAACGCCAAAAGCCATTCTGATTTAGAAGAGAAGAAATGCGTAGGGGGATTGGTCCTCTGCCTCCCGGGGGTGCGGCCTGCCCAGCCCCCGCCCCGGCAGCCTCGTCCCCCAGCGTGGCCTGCACTTGTGTGTTACAGACTCGGACAGCCAGTGCAGCCCCACGCGGCAGAGCCTCAGCCTGTCGGAAGGCGAGGAGCAGATGGACCGGCTGCAACAGGTGGAGCTGGTGAGGACCACCCCCATGTCCCACTGGAAGGCGGGCACCGTCCAGGCCTGGCTGGAGGTGGTGATGGCCATGCCCATGTATGTCAAGGCCTGCACGGAGAACGTGAAGAGCGGGAAGGTAGGTGACTCCGGGCCCCTGTGGGACGTCCTCCATTCCCTGCGTGAGCTTTATGCACCCAGAAGCTGGCCTGCCCCCCACTGCCACCCTGGAGTCAGGAGAAGGCACAGTCTAGGAGCCAGCCAATGCAATCAGCCTCCGACGTACCTGCTCAGTCACTGTGCCGCACTGGCAAGGCACAGAGCCCTCCTGAGCCTCAGTTGCCTCTTCCTGAAAATGGGCCCAAGCTTCCTTTACCCGCCCAACGGAAAGGGCTCTTTCTGCCTGGACGGGAATTCTGGCCCACGTCACAGCTGCAGAGGTTTCCACGTGCCCTGACCTCACTGTAGGAAAGGTGGCTAGGAGATAGGAAGGAGCCCCCGGCCAACACACCCCCTCTAGGGCGGGGACCCCGCCGGCAGCTGTCCCAGCCCCCACATGACACTCCTTCCCGGGGACAGGTGCTGCTGAGCCTGAGTGACGAGGACCTGCAGCTGGGCCTGGGTGTGTGCAGTTCCCTGCACCGGCGCAAGCTGCGCCTGGCCATCGAGGACTACCGCGACGCCGAGGCGGGCCGCAGGTGAGGCCACCGTGAGGGGCCCCGGGGGGAGGAGGGAGAAAAGTCCTCCTGAGGCCTTTGGTCACACAGGTGGGGGAGTGGGGCACTACCGGCTAGGCCAGGTGGTGGGGGACATCAGGCTGTGACTAAGATGGTCCAGGGATGCCCCTGAGGAGGGGACTGGGGCATACCCCAGCCCTGCTCTGGACCAGCCCCCTCCGTAGAGAGACAGACACACACAGATGAGAGGCCCCAAATGCCCTAGGACACCCCCCAACCAATGAGGAAGCCTCACAAGGCCCCCAGAACTCCTCTGCCTTCCGGGACCAGCCTGAGCAGCAATGCACACTGGCCACAATGATGTCTGCTGCGGGCTCCTACCATTCCAGGGCGAGGAAAGATGGTGCAAGGCAGAGCAGAGGCCGGCAGAGATCAAATAGGCATAGAGGAGGGGGCCGGGCAGGGCAGGGGGCTTCTCTTAGTGGGCATACCTGGGAGCGGTGCCGCAGGGCCTTCCCATCAGGTGTAACCCCCAGGCCACCCGTCCCCGCCTCTCACACCACCCGTCCCCTGCCTCTGGCCTGCCTGCCTCTCTCCTGCCTGCCTCTCTCCCGACTTTCTGTGAGCAAAATGTGTTGAGCAGGGGCAGCTACAGGGTAAAAGGAAGGAACCCCCACCCCCACCCCCACTCCGCCCCACCCCATTCTGAGTATGTGGAGGAGAGGAACTCACTTTGTAAATCTGACACTTCTGTTTTGCATAATTATGTCCTTCACTGGTTTCTCCATCATTTTTGTGCAGTTAATTAATCAAACCTGGTCGTATGTGCTGTAATTTGCAGAAGCAGCTTAGTGGTTTTTTTAGAAGCAGGTGTTGGGGTGGAAAATCGGGCTGGTTTGGGAGCAGGAAAACCAAATCCATGTGTATGCAGGAGAGGGGCCCTTGGCGTGATTCTCGGGTGGCAGGAAGTGCTGAGGTGACACTGGACCAGAAATGTAGGGAACAACTCAGAGCGAAAAAGTGCCAGGCCTCAGTGGTACCATCAGGACCATCGGGCTCATCCTAGACAGTGGCTAGGCTGAGGGACAGGGGAGGGGGTCAGGAGGGTAACCCCTGCTGGGCTTCCCACCTCCTAACCAGTTCCATCCCAGAATCCCCTAAAGCCATCCCCAAAGCCCCTCACCATCCTTGGTCACCCAAGTCGGAAATTCCTCCTGCCCCCTCGCCCCACACCCAGCAGGGTCCACAAACACGGCCTGTGTTCACTGAACAGGGTGGGGATGACTGCTTCACCTCTTGAAAACTTGAGGAGTCTGGGCTACTGCCTGGGTTCCCCCTAAATGGGGTTTGGGCTGCCATAACAAAATGCCACTCCCCTCCCCGGGGCTTAGACAACAGAAACTTCCATCTCAGTTCTGAGGCTGGAAGTCTGAGACCGGGAGGCCAGGATGGCTGGGACCTGGGGAGGGCTCTTTCCTGGCTTGCAGAAGGCAACCTTCTTGCTGTGTCCTCACCTGGGGAGGGAGGGAGAGGGAGAGGGAGGGAGTGCTGCTGCTGCTCTCTTCCTGTAAGGACAATAATCTCGTCATGAAGGGCACCCCTACAACCTCATCCAATCACCTCCCAAAGGCCCCAGCCCCAAATACCACCACATGGAAGGTTAGGATTTCAGCATATGAATTGGGTTGGGGGGGACATTTAATCCCTAACAGTGGCACCCTGTTAACCTCCAGGAAGCAGGGGTCTGTGGTGCCAGGGATCATGGACCCCAGGCTTAGACACCCCCAGGGCTTCCTGGAGGAGGCAGAGGACTTATTTTGAGTTTTCTATTCCCAGTGGGGGTCTGGCCTGTCTCCAGTTTGCCAACTGACCTTGCCCACTCTGGGACTGTTTCCCACCCGGGAAACGGAGGGAGTTAAATGAGGACAGTGCTTTTTAAACTTTCACTGGAGAGACTCTAATGAGAGTTTTGACACTTTCTCTGGAAGAAATACACAAAACTTCACAGCTTTTCACTGCATTGTGTTCATGGGTGGGAGCCTCTGGCCCACCCACTTTCAGGGGTCCATGGTCTCGGGGGGTAAGAACTCCAAGTGAATTCATTTTCAAGAACATTTTCGGCCATGACGTCTTGTGTGCCCATTGGGGAAGATGTTGCCCTCTCCGGGACTGGTCTGTTTATCTACAAAATACCAATGACAAAACCCACCAACCCCTTACCAACCTATCATCACCACCTGATGCATATCATTTTATTTATCCTCACATCGATGCAGCGTAGACATGCTTATTCCCATTTTAAAGATGGAGAAGACTGGGTACAGTGGCTCACGCCTGTAATCCCAGCACTTTGGGAGGCTGAGGCAGCCAGATTACCTGACATCAGGAGTTCGATACCAGCGTAACCAATATGGCGAAACCCGGTCTCTACTAAAAATACAAAAATCAGCAGGCGTGGCGGTGGGTGCCTGTAGTCCCAGCTGCTGGGGAGGCTGAGGCAGGAGAACTGCTTGAACCCAGGAGGCGGAGGTTGCCGTGAGCCGAGATCATGTCATTGCACTCCAGCCTGGGCAACAAGAGCGAAACTCCATCTCAAAAAAAAAAAAAAAAAAAAAATGGAGACAATTAGGTGCAGAGAAATGATGAGCAGAAAGTCACACCACAAGACCTGACTTCAAAACCATTGCCTTTCCGGTATCCCATGCTGCTTTTGTGTTAAAAGCAAGAACAATGACAGCTCCTCCTACGACCATTTATGGAACACCAGGCGCGTCCCAGACCCCGTGTTAGGGGTTTTGCATTCTCCCCTCTTTTAGTCCCTACAACTCCATGAGGCAAACACGATTCTCCCCATTTTGCAGAGGAAAAAACAGAGACCCAGAGGTTCAAGGTCCCAGAGCTAAAAATAATAGAGCCAGAATAACCCCCCATCTTCCACGCTGTGCCGTGACCCACACAATATCTAAATTTTGTGCCTGTTCTCGGATTTCAGAGTCTAATCTGGCTCCAGTTCAGGGATGGGGCAGTGACACATTTTGTAAAATGTCTGATTTCCTTTTAAAATCATGCTTTTTTTTTTTTCAACTTGGGCTCTTACAATAAATAGCTCAAACCAACAGCTGGGAACATATCGCCAAGCTGGGGCCCCATGGGGACAACGTTAACGAAAACAGAACATTTCTGAAGGGCAGGAGCACATTATCGTGGGCATGCAGATGGAGATGGCTGATTATAGATGGGCCTCTCTTGAGTAGGTTAAGTGGGGTGCCCCTCCCCAGCTCTCCACCCCAACTCTTGTTGCACCACTAATTTGCTGAGCAAACTGTTGGTCCAGAGGGGAGAGGAGCCCATTCTAGTCTCCGTCAGTGACAAACCTGGCCCAGTAGCATCTGATTCAGAGGGCTGTAGGCCCCACCTCCTGCCTGAGAGAAGGGTCCTCTTGTAACAAGGCTGAGCCTGGCCCTTGAGGGGCTGGGAGGGGTACTGCCCCAGGACCTTTTCATCCTAGAAGGGAGGTTGTCTTGGGCCAGAAGGTTCCAGTTCAGGAGCTCCAGCTGGGCAGCCTCCAAGTGGACTGGGGCAAACGCCCCACTCACCCAGCCCTGCTCCGTCATCCACACATTCAGCTGTGAAACAAACACTGGTGAGCGTGAACTCTGAGCCTGAAGGGGCCCTGGACATTCATAGATAATTCACCCCCAGTCCTGCCCTCAAGGAGCTGACTGTCCAGTGAGGCAGCTGGCCAGATGCATAGCCATGAACCACAGTGTGACTGGTCCAGGGATGGGAACTCTCAGGGGCTTTGGGCACAGAGAAGGATGAACTCTCAAGGGCTTCAGGCACAGAGACCCAGCATGGCATCTTGGAAGGCTTCTAGGAGATCAGACATCTCTGCGGAGTCCATAGGAACTCACCAGGGGAAGAGGGTGGGGTGGAGAACAGGCCAGGAGACAAGGGGCCCCCAGTGGACCCAAGTGGTTCTGGGAGGCCAAGGGGCAGAGGGAAGGAGAGTGAAGCCAAGCTGGGGGCCCACCCTCCTCTTAGCCATTCTTCCAGCGAGCATTCATTCAATCAGTTTCTACTGCGCGCATAGCACTGCGCTGTTTGGCAGTGAACACAGTTTCTGTCCTGGCAGAGCTTATCTGCTAAGGTGGGGAAGAGAGAAAATAAACAAGAGGACACACCAGTTAATTGCTAAGATTCAATGTGTGATTAGAGCATTGAAGGAAAGCACTAGGGACAGTGAGCAGACTTGGGGGCAGTTTTAGACAGCGGATTCAGAGGACAGGGAGATTTGACGCCCAAGGGGTGAGAAGGGGTGAGGAGGGGTGAGCCCTGGGCAGGGCTGGAAGGAGCCAGGCTGGGGAGGGGAGTCAGGGGTGAAGAGCTCAGTGCCTCCAGGAAACGGCCCCCTGGAGCCCAAGCCCCATGTGCATTGGGAGAGGGGAAGCCAGCCAGGGCCAGTGCGGATGACCCTCGTGGACCACTCAAAGGACTTGTGATTTTATTCCTGCAAAGAGAAGCCATGGAGTGTTAAGCAGGGGAGTACATGATCAGATTGACATTTTTAAAGGACCCCCTGGCAGTCCTGGGGAGTGTGGAATAGAAGGGAAGCCAAGGCAAGAAACAGGGGGCAGTCAGGGACAGTGGCAGAAACCCACACCAGAGATGGCTGCAGCTTAGAGCTGGGACAGGCGAGAAGAGGACAGAGGATGCACTGACCAGAGTGACCGATAGACAAGGACAAGCTACCAGCTTGGGAGCTGGGTGACAGAGAAGGGCCTCTGGGTGACAGTGACAGTGAAAGGGAACAGCTGAGCCATTAAGTATGACACATCTGTGACAGCCAGGAGGCATGGAGAGTGCAGTTAGAGGCTGAGAGAGGAAAGAGGAGCTCAGAAAAGAGCTCAGAGCTTAGATGCTCAGAAGAGAGTGGAGAATTTGGGAGTCCTCCCTCAAGGGTGCCTTTCAGAGCCCTGGCGATGGGTAATTCAGAGACAGGAACGCCAAGAGAAAGAGGGGAGGGGTTAGGAAGGAAAAGGAGTGCATTGTATAGCAGCATGTACCCCAGCAGGGCGCTCAGGGGATGCTCAATTCATATCCAGGCATGAAGGCAGGAAGGACAGAGAGAACCCACCCAGGACCCTCAGCAGGAGGGTGGCATGCCCAGCTGTCTCTGGCTGCTGCCCCAGGAGCAGAGTGGAGTGGCTTTGCACGCCCACCACTTTCCCTTTCATGTACTGATCGATTTGTGGCCCCCTGCGGCTCCAGCTTAGACCAGAGCTCTCCCACCTGTCAAGCCTGGGGCATTTTGCAAAGTCCCTTGCAGGTGGGATGCAGTGGTCCTCGTTCCTTCTGCAAGGCTGCCACTGTGTGGTGAGCAGAGGAATGACAGCCATGCACAGACGTTTCACTGGCTTAAAAATTCAAGCACTTGTGCACCTGCTGTATATGTGGTACAGGGGTCATTTGTATGTGGGGCACAGGAGAATCTGAGACCCGGCAGTGCAGTGGTAAGACAGACGGTTTGTAATCAGCCAAACGTGGACTTTAATTCTGACTCCAAGATGGCCACTCTGTGGCTCTAGGCAAAGCCGGAGAGTCCCATCTGTAGAGTGAGGACGGCAGCAATGCCTTCTTCACGCACGATTAGGATCTGCCTGGCCCACCTGAGTGGACACCCAACATCCCCAAAACAGGAGAACAGACTGCAGAGCGCTGGGGAGGGATGCACCAATCGGGTGGGCCAAGCCCAGGCTTTATGGGTCTCGGGGATGCTGTGGAAGCCCCCAGGGAAATGAGGGGGGACTTAGGCAAAAGGGCAGGGTCCCCAGACGTGCTGCCTCCCACCGCACGTGGCCCTTCTGCTCCCCACCCCTGGGCCTTCTCACCCTCACTGCGTCTGCATGTGGGATTCTCGGATTTTCTCTTCCTGTTCCCTTCAGTCAGCTTGTTTTTGTTTTTCTGTTGATCCCTTGAATCTCTCTCTCTCTCTCTCTCTCTGCTTCTTCCTCCATCTCCCTCTGCTCCTTTCTCTCGATGTCTCTCTCCTTCTTTCTCTCTTTGTTCTCTCTTTCTGTGTCCCTTCTCTCCCTTCTCTCTCTCTCCCTTTCTCTCTCTCCGTCTCCCTCCTCCATCCACCTCTCTCCCCATCTCTGCTCTGTCTCTTTTTTCTCTTTTTTCCTCTCGATCTCTCGGCCCCATCCCTGTCCATGTCTGTCTCTGTGGCTCTCTCGGTCCTCCGCCTTCACATTGCTTTTCTTCTCTCTGCTTCCCCATCCATCTCCACCCATCCCTCTGTTTCTGCCATCTTTCCCCACCCATCCACTCTCTGGCCGTGTCTCCTCCCCAGCCTGTCCAAAGCTGCCGAGCTGGACCATCACTGGGTGGCCAAGGCGTGGCTGAATGACATCGGCCTGTCCCAGTACTCCCAGGCCTTCCAGAACCACCTGGTTGATGGGCGGATGCTGAATTCCCTGATGAAGCGAGACCTGGAGAAGCACCTGAACGTGTCCAAGAAGTTCCACCAGGTCAGCATCCTGCTGGGGATCGAGTTGCTGTACCAAGTGAACTTCAGCAGGGAGGTGAGGACCAGGGCGCAAGGTGGGGGCACCTTCCCCTGCCCAACCCTCCCCTTAGCATCTACTGTCTGTTCATCTGTCCACCCACCACCCGTCTATCCATCTGTCCACCCATCCATCATCATCCAGCCATCCATTGTCTATTGATCATCCATCCATCCCTCTACCTATCCATCCATCATCCAGTCAGCCAGCAACATCCTCTCTCCCCCTTCCTTCCAACAACCCCCTATTGGGCATGACCTGGGAGGCGGAGGTTGAGGTTGCAGTGAGCCAAGATCGCACCACTGCACTCCAGCCTGGGCGACAGAGCAAGACTCCATCTCAGGAAAAAAGATGTGCAATGGGCCCCCACTCCACCCGTGGCCTCTGTGCGTCCCCTTGTCCCTCTGACTGACTCACTGTCTCCCCACAAGGCCCTCCAGGAGCGCCGGGCCCGCTGTGAGACGCAGAACACTGACCCCGTGGTGTGGACCAACCAGCGGGTGCTCAAGTGGGTTCGGGACATTGACCTGAAGGTGAGGGTGATGGTGGGGGTCGGGCTGGCTCTTGGGCATATGCCAATCCCATCCAAATCTGCGTGCTAATCAATATGCAAATAAATATGCAGATGGCATGCAAATCTATAGGCAAATCCCACATAAATTAATATCCCCCTTGTGTGGGCTGGGACATCTTAACCCAGGCCCAGCAAGAATTACCTGCCTCCTGTCACTCAGGAGGAGAGAACTGCTTACCTTCCCAATAGGAGCCCCATGATGCTTTTCTCACATGGGGTAGGGAGGCTGAGCCAGCCCCACTCTCCTAAGCAAGTTGGGGTTGAGATTCTTTAACAAATATTGATGACTTCCTGCTAGGGTCAGGGGCCATCTCAGTAACAGGTGGTCCCTGCCCTTGTGGTTCTAAAAAAATGGGGGAGGGTTCCTCTTCACCATCAAATTAACTGGTCCCCAGGAAGTCAAGCCCTTGCTGTTGGGGACAGAGTCCCACTTAAAACTGCAGCATGGCCAGCAGCATGGCCCCTGCAGGCTAACCAGCCCCCTGTCTTTGCCCCCAGGAGTACGCAGACAACCTGACCAACAGCGGCGTCCATGGGGCTGTGCTGGTGCTGGAGCCAACGTTCAATGCCGAGGCCATGGCCACGGCCCTGGGCATCCCCAGTGGGAAACACATCCTCCGGAGACACCTGGCAGAGGAAATGAGCGCTGTCTTCCACCCAGCTAAGTGAGCACAGGCCGGGCTCCGTGGTGTGGGCTGCTGGGTACAGTACAGCTCAGGGCTTTGGAAGCGGATGGTCCAGCTCCCCATCCTGGCCTATCACTTACTGCCTCTCACTTATTCTTTGCATCATGGTGGTCTCCTTTTACAGAAGCCATCTGGTCCTAGGCTTTTCTTTCTGGGAAGCTTTTTGGCTTCTAATTCAATCTCCTCACTTGTTAGAGGTATATTCAAATTTTCTATTTCTTCTTGAGGCAATTCAGGAAACCAAGGCTCAGAGAAGCAAAGTGCCTTAGTCTGAAGGTCATAGACTAGAAAGAGGTAGAGGAGAAGTCAGGTCTTGAATTAGGTATATATTAAATCCAAAAACACCCAGGTGTTTAGAGAAGAGACAGCAAGCAGTGCATGTGTAAGGAAAGGACATGTTCCAGTGGAGTATAGCTGGGAGAACTTGCATTGGCCTAATAGGTTGAGTTGGTTGGTCCAGGTGGGGCAACCCTGGGAACAAAGGCTTGGAGGCAGGAATGAGCATATTAATGATGCTTATATACCAGGTGAGCAGACCACATCAGCCCACCTGTCTTAGCATCCTCATGTAAAAAGTGACCAGAGAATGAACATCTGGGCATAAACCAGTCCCCTTCCCAGTGGATTCTCTTCTTAAAATGATGCACTTAGAGTTACATGACCATTTATTGAACACTTGCTGTGTGAACTATCTAATTTCATCTTCCTGGCAATGTCAAGAGATCAGTAGCATCATCCCTCCTTTATAGATGGAGAAACTTCTTCAAAGGTACCAAGCTATGCACCCAAGATACACAGCTAAGTAAGCAGCAAACCCTAGATTTGTCCTTTATTCTATCAATGGTGTATTACATTGATTGAATTTCACAAGTCAAACCAACCTTGCATTCCCAGGATAAATCTCACGTGACCACAGTGTTTAATCCTGTTTACATATTGCTGGATTAAATTTGTTAGTATGTTGTTGAAAAAACTTGCATCTATATTTATAAGGGTTATTGGTCTACGGTTTCCCTTCATTGTAACATTTTTGTCTGATTTTGGTATCAGAGTAAAATAGGCCTCC
The DNA here is from genome assembly GCA_004027835.1 of Alouatta palliata. Taxonomy (NCBI): domain Eukaryota; kingdom Metazoa; phylum Chordata; class Mammalia; order Primates; family Atelidae; genus Alouatta; species Alouatta palliata. The sequence goes on along the minus strand of PVKV010007196.1, from coordinate 30,245 downwards.
TAGCATGAACTGGTTTTTGGAAAAGTTTGGAAGGATTGGTGTTCATTGTTCTTTAGACATTTACTAGAATTCACCAGTGAAACCATCTGGTCGTAGGCTTTTCTTTCTGGGAAGCTTTTTGACTTCGAATTCAATCTCTTCACTTGTTAGAGGTCTATTCAGATTTTCTATTTCTTCTTGAGGCAGTTTCAGTAGCTTATATCTTTCTAGAAATTTGTCCATTTCATCTAGGTTAGCTAATTTGGTGGCATGCAGTTGGTCACATAATTGTTATCTTATAACGCCTCTTATTTCTATAATGCTGGTAGTCATATTCTCTCACTCCTGGTTTTAGTGATCTGAGTTTGAGTTTTGTTCTTTTTCTTTTCTTTTTTTTTTTTTTTCCAGCCTATCTAAAGGTTTGTTAGTTTTGTTGACAGAGCCCAGATATGACCCCAGGGTTCTCCAACTCAGGCCTGAGTGCTAAACCCCCAAACCACATGGGGCCTTAGGGAGCAGCTAGACCACTCCCCCTGTTATACAGGTGGAGAAACTGAGGCTTAGGGAAAAATTGTGCATGTATGGCAGGGTCCAGGTGTCCTGGACTGCTGTTCCCTACTGGCAGGCTGACACCCAAGCTGTTCTCAGACTGAGGACCACAGACCCCTGCAGCAGAATCATCGAAGCTGTTGTAAAATGCAGATTCCCTGGTCCTATCTCAGACTTGCAGGACCAGTATCTGCTGGCAGAGCATGGGGATGTACATTTTTAGCATTTTGGGGTGGTACTTATGGAGACAGTGTTTGATAAGAACTCTATTTCAGACCAGGCATGGTAGCTCATGCCTGCAATCTCAGTACTTTGGGAGGCTGAGGCAGGAGGATTGCTTGAGCCCAGTAGTTCAAGATCAGCCTGGGCAACATAGGGAGACCTTGTTTCTACTAAAAATTTTAAAAAACTAGCTGGGGGTGGTGGAGTGCACCATATGATCCCAGCTACTCAGGAGGCTGAGGCAGGGGACCACTTGAGCCCAGGAGTGTGAGGCTTCAGTGAGCTATGATTATGCCGCTGCACTCTAGGCTGGGCAACAGAGTGAGCGTCCATCTCTACAAAACAGAAAAACAAAAATAAAACCCTCTTCCGGGAGCGATGAATCAAAAGACCCAGGAAAAAGGCTTTTCTCCTCCGAATCATCCCCTTTCCCTGACCTCCCTTCTGGAGCCACATAATCTGTAACAGACTTTTTTCTGAGCCCTGGAGAGGCGGCTCGAGCTAAATATTAGCAGGCATTCATGTATCTGATTAAACCCTTGATCACCTATGAGGTGACAGATGTGTTCAGGGCTGTCTAAGACTAGTCAGGGAGCACCAGAGAAGGGACTGCTGGGGACAAGTAGGGCAGAGACTCCTTCAAGAATGAGACGAAAGCAATGAACCTCCCAATGACAAGATAAGAAGGAAATGACTCTGCCCAGGGTCCACATTCACCAAGAGCTTATGGGTCTCAATATGACATCATCTCCAGCCTCCTCCCACCACTTTGTCAATGCACATGACCCAAAGGCGCCAAGGAGAAGTCTCTGCCACGGTCTCACGGTATCTGCTTTTTGACACACACTGACTTCCTGTATCTCCCAATAAACCTTGGTCTGGCACCAACAAGGTGTCAATCACAGGACTGTGCATTAAGGACCTGGAGCATAAAATCGGTGGGCAGGAGGAATGCCGCGAGGAGCAGGGGTGTCCCAAAGGCACCTGCCAGGGAGCTGGAGGAGCCAAAACAAACATTTTGATGAAAATGCGTGATCAGTCCCCACCTGTGCCTTGAAGGCCATATGTCCTGTCACTAACACAGAGTCAGGGACAGGACATGCCGAGGAGCAGGACTGGAACCAGAGCAGGACTGGAACCAGATCTCTACTAGTCAGAAGCTCTTTCTGGACCTGATCTCTCTCCCCTGGGATCGAGGCTGGAATAGTGCCCCTTTTGCCATGAAAGCCACCCTCCACAGTCATTGAACACCTGCAGTGCACAGGCTTTTAAGTGATCCATGTCCTGTCCTCACGAAGCTTACAGAGAGGGGAGAAGCCCTCACAGGTGGATGGTGTGGAGTTCCAGCCCAGGGCCTGCTCCCACTCCAGGTTTTCTCTCTTTCCCTTTTATTTACTAGATCTCTGAGGGTCTCTGCTCATCCCAGAAAGGCTTTGTCTCCCATACAGGCAAGACTGGTTTCCTAGACATCTAAGTGAAGACATAAACCATCCAGAACGCCCTGTGGCACTCTAGCCCCAGGCGACCCAGGTTCAAACACCAGTGGCACCAATCCCCGCTGTGTGACCTTGGGCAAGTTACTTAACTTCTCTGAACCCTACTCGCCTCATTTGCAAAATGAGTATGGTAATCAATATCCGCCACCCAAAGAGTCAATGGCAAGATGAGGTAAGACAATGCATAAAGCCCAGCACTTTGGGAGGCCGAGGCGTGTGGATCACGAGGTCAAGAGATCGAGACCATCCTGGTCAACATGGTGAAACCCCATCTCTACTAAAAATACAAAAATTAGCCGGGCACGGTGGCACATGCCTGTAGTCCCAGCTACGCGGGAGGCTGAGGCAGGAGAATTGCTTGAACCCAGGAGGCGGAGGTTGCGGTGAGCCGAGATCGCGCCATTGCACTCCAGCCTGGGTAACAAGAGCGAAACTCCGTCTCAAAAAAAAAAAAAAAAAAAAAAAAAGAAGACAATGCATAAAGCAATTGGCAAAGGAACCAGTACATCAAAAGACACCCAATAATATAAATATATAAATAGCGATTTATTCCAAACCCAGCCCTAGCCCCACGACTGCTGCCCCCGTTCCTCCTCTGCAGGGTAATGGCTGTAATGTGGGTTGGAGTCCCAGCATCACTGCTTTCTTGCTGTGTTGAACATGAGCAAGTGGTTTTACCTCTCTGAGCTTCAGTGTCTTCCTCTGTAATAGGGCAGGTGACGCCTACTGGCCCTGTAGCTTTGTTGCAAAGGTTCAGTGAAGCAAAGTGTATGCAGCCTGCTTGATGCACAGATGCCCTCAGTAACTGACAGCTTCTGCCACTGCCTTCATCTGGAGACAGAAGAATCTCCAAGCAGTCAACAATTTCCTCTGGAATAGCTGCATGGGAGTCTCCTGTCAATTTGCTCCAGCGTTCTCATTAGCATTCCAATGGAGAAGAACAATTCCATTACAAACTCAAATAGACTTGATCCTCAAACACAGAATAAACGAACCTTGTCACCTGTTCCACCTCCTTGGCTGACAGGCTTCCCAAGACAGGGTCATTGGAAAACATTTATTCTCCGGCCACTCACAGGCCACCCAAATGGTGGTGGAAGGACGCATTGAGCTTGTATGAGATTCTGCCCCACCCCACCCTCAGACCATCCCTGAAATGTGAGCTCAGACTCCAGGCACTGGGTCAGCTCAGTGCCCAGAAACATGGGCCTGTGTGCCATGGGGCCCAGCGGGGTCTTTGAGTCTGCATTTTTTTTTCTTGTACTTTAAGTTCTGGAATACATATGCAGAACATGCAGGTTTGTTACATAGGTATACATGTGCCATAGTGGTTGGCTGCACCCATCACCCCGTCATCTACATTAGGTATTTCTCCTAATGCTCTCCCTCCCCTAGCCCCGCACCCCCCAACAGTCCCCGGCGTGTGATATTCCCCTCCCTGGGTCCATGTGTTCTCATTGTTCAATTCCCACTTATGAGTGAGAACATGCGGTGTTTGGTTTTCTGTTCTTGTGTTAGTTTGCTGAGAATGATGGTTTCCAGCTTCATCCATGTCCCTGCAAAGGACATGAACCCATCCTTTTTATGGCTGCATACTATTCCATGGTGTATATGTGTCACATTTTCTTTATCCAGTCTTTGAGGCAAGAACCTTACCTTTCTGAGTCGCAGTTTTTTCAGCTTGCAATGGGGATGATCACCTCTTCTTCCCAGGGCTTTGCAGAGGGTTTGCTGAGCCACTGTGGTGAGGAGCTAATGGTGTGGCAGCACATGGGGGTGGTCTTGAACTCCTGGCCTCAAGTGATCCATACGCATGGCCTCCCACAGTGCTGAGATTACAGACATGAGCCACCATACCCAGCCTAGAAGTTTCATTTCTTTTAATGAGTCTACCTCTGTGGCTCCTGGCTGGGCCTCTTGCCCCGGCTCTCTTTATCCACAGCATCGACATGCAGACTTTTTCTGTAAAAGGCCAGAGAATGAATATATTAGAATCTGGGAGCCATATGATCTCTGTCAAAAGTCTACAACTCTGTCCTTATAGCAAGACAGCTGTCATAGACAACACATAAATCAATGGGCACAGCTGAGTTCCAATAAAACTTTATTTATCAAATCAGTCTGCCAGCTGCAATTGGCCAGCAGGCAGGCTGTAGTTGGCTAAATCCTATTCTAACAGAGGCTTCAATGCCTTTGCACAAAGAAGGGACTTATGGGGGTAACTTCAGGCAGAAAATCAGGTAGGGGACACAGATTGCAAATTTGAAGCAGGGGAGACTCCTCATTCTTCTCCAAGCACAGCTAATTAGCTACCACGCTGAGATTCTCATCTCAAGTCTTTTGCAGTAAGGTTTGCAACAGTTAAGAGCAAGACTTTGGAGGACTGAGTTCAGATCTTGATTGACTGAGTTCAAATCTTGATTCTGCCACTTATAGCTGTGCCATCTATAGCAAGGGCAAACTGCTTGCTGTCTCTGGCCTCCTTTCCCTCGTCTGTAATGCTGGGCTGGCAGCCCCAAGCCCCAGGCATGTTGTGAGAATCACACTTATAAAGTGCTGAGCACAAGGATGGCACATGGGAGGTCATCAGTCAGTCTCAGGAGCCATAGTCACTGTCACCAATGTGCTTGTGTGTGTCACTGGGTTGGTGACTAAGCCTCCCCTGCTGACTCAGAATGGGCCTTTCCGCAGCTCCACAGGCATCCGGGAGGCAGAGCGTTTTGGAACACCCCCTGGCAGGGCCTCCAGTGCCACACGGGCAGGGAAGGAGGAGAACAGCAGCGGTCTCAAGTACAAGACTGGCCGGGTAAGTCCCTCAATGCATTTGCCTGCGTCCTGCAGACCCGGGAAAGGTCTTTTTTTTCTCCTCCCGGCTGCACCTCCATGGCTCCTGGGTTGGCCTGTGAAGGTGGAGTGCCAGGCTGGCTCATGGGGGCATCCGGGAAAGATGACCTGGATGTACCCTCAAGGAAATTTCACGATGCTTCGGGTACAGTGCAGAGGCCCCCGCAGGGCTTTGAGTAGTGGCCTGGATCTCAAAGTGCAGGTCTCACCTGCCTGCATCAGACTCACCTGGGGCTGTTACTGAACGGACAGATTCTGGGACCCACCATGGCCTCCTGGAGCACGAGATCTCTGGGGCAAGGTGAATCCCGCATTCAGCCAGACTGCCCAGAGGGTTCCAGCGCAGCCCCAAACGCTGAGCCGCAATCACTGATGATCTGGGACTTCAGTGACCTCACTAATAGCGAGGATGAACCTGTCGTGACTGCAGCTAAACGGTATAAAAACACGTGCAGCTCAGGTTCGATCGCACAGACTCCAACAGACACAGATTCCACCGTGGAAATGCACAGACACAGACGGCAGAACTGGCTAATCCAAAACTTCTTCCGTTTGAAGAATGCATTCATTCATAAACGTGAATACATTGCCACTTTACCCTTAAGAGGCACATTCTAGAACGTGCATTCTAGTCATCGGGGCTGATATCGCCCCCAAAAGAGTGCAATTTGTTTTGGCGGTGGCAGGGGGTCGGGGGGTGGCAAAAATTCTTATTCTTTCTATGTAAAAGCACCGACGTACATATGGTACATAGCAGAGCATAGTATGTCTGTGGCATTAAAATTTCACGGCAGGGGTGCAATTAGGAAAAAGCTGTTTAAAAGTCTCCTTAGGGATCCATAATAATAATAAAAAAAAGAAGATGGGGAAACACTAGTCTGGAAAGAAAGGCAGTCAAATAAATAGTTACAAAGCACTAACGTGAGTACTGTAACAGAGATGTGTGCAATAAGAGAGACGTATGTTGAAGGCCTACTGTGTGTGATAATAATCGTTAAGAGATTTTGAAGGCCTACTGCGTGTGATAATAAGAATTACTATCCATTAAGTACTTACTAGGTACAAGCACTTGCTATGTACTTTGCACATGGGAGTTTACTTTTTTTTTTTCTTTGAGACAGGGTCTCGCTCTGTCTTTCAGGCTGGAGTGCAGTGGCACGATCTCAGCTCACTGCAGCCTCTGCTTCCTGGGTTTAAGCAGTTCTCATGCTTCAGCCTCCTGAGTAGTGTGGACTACAGGAGCACGCCACCATGCCCGGCTCATTTTTATATTTTTGGGAGAGACGGGGTTTCACCATGTTGGCCAGACTGGTGGGACTTTGCTTTTTACCACAAACCTGGGAGTTAGAAGGAGTTAGAAACTACTATTCCCATTTTGGAGCTGAGAAAATGGGCTCAGAGAGGGGAAGTGACTTGTCCAAGGTCGCACATCTGAGAAGCGGCCCAGCAGGGATCTGAACCTGGGTCGATGAGTCTCCAAAACCCACATTCTTTCTGCCACACCAGGCCATCTAGAATATTCCTCCTTGACTTGGGAATGCAGTGAGACCTCACAGGCCCGCTCAGACATTCTCACAGGTAGTCTCCAGCGTGCATTTCCTCAACTCTCCACCCAGCAACGAGGGAAGAAGGAGACTTTTTCACTCAGGAATAATTAGACCGACGATATTTGTCCTCGCCTTTGGTAACCAACTGAATCCTTCCGGGTGGGGTCACAAAACTCTCCCCTAGTGGCCATTCACAAACTCCTCTCAGTCTCCCTGAGCAGGGAGTATTATTACTAAGAGGAGGAGCACACAGAGGCTAAGTTACTCAAGGTCACACAGCAATTAGAATTGGAGACATTTCCCAGACCTCAATTCTTAATTCTTGTTTCTCTTCTTCCTGTCCTTTGGTCATATTCTTGTCTTCTCAGCTGCCCCTGGGGAAGATAGGGAGGGGCTTCAGCAGCAAAGACCCTGATTTCCATGACGACTATGGTTCTCTTCAAAATGAAGATTGCGGAGATGATGACCCCCAGAGCAGGCTGGAACAGTGCCGTCTGGAAGGCTACAACAGTCTGGAGGTCACCAACGTGTAAGGGCCTGGTGGCTCCACGAGACCCATCATGAGAGACCCAGGAAGGAAGAGCAGCCAGATGGCCCCAGGGGTTGTTCCTATTGTACATAGTGGCCGCAGGCTGAGGATGTCCCCTGCTCCTGGGCAAAATCCCAACGGACTCTGCAGTTTCAGCTGCACAGCACCCAGGAGAGAGGACACCAGCCCACCTGGCTTGGGTGAGCCATGGACTTCCCTGATCAACTGGAGATTGGCCCAGAGGACCTGTCACAGTGTCCAGCCCCGCCTCCATCCAGGATATGCAGGCTTCTCCTCAGAGTGGCTGTCACTGTGGAGCAGCCAAGCAGTCCCTGGTGCCTTAAACTGAGCTGCCAAGGTGGGAAGAGGCCCACAGTTTCCCAAAACATCCTTCTAGAAGGAGCAGGGGGACCCCGACCCCACACCTCAATGCTCAGTGCACTGGCAGTGCTCGGAGCAGGCAGAGCTGGGTGCAGGGCGGGGGTGGGGGTCTCAGCTACAGCATCCTTGCCCTCCTTGACCAAGAACCTGGGTCCTGACCTGGCTCCCTGAATCTCTCTTGGGAGAATGTAAAATGGGGGCTGGTCATTCCTTTCACCTGAAAAGCTCTGCGACACATGGGGGTGGACGTGTTGAAGAGCTGTTTGCCGATCCACCCCAGAGTGGCTACACTGAGCAGGGTGCCAGGGAACGATCCATGTAGGGGCAGGACTTAGCAGCCACGTTTCTAGAAAATGCAGATATCCTACCAACAGTATTAAAGATATTGGGACGGCAGGGTCAGGGATGGCCGATGGCCCCATATGGTGAATCTCCAGCCCGTGGCTCGGTTTTGTTGAGATTCCAAACCCCATTGTCTTCACTCAGTGACAACGGTATAGAGCGTGGTGGTAAGTTTGGGATCTGGGGCAGGGAAATGCTTGACATTGTTAACCCAACAAACCTGTGATGTCCCTGTCACCTGAAACACGGGAATGCTCACCAAGGTCCTAGCTGAGACACAGACTCCACAGAGCAAAGTTATTCCGTGTTGGTGGGGAGAACCCCAGCCCTTTTCTTGACCTGCCACTGTTATGCTGTGTGGCTTCTTCCCAGTGGCCTCACCTCTCTGTGCCTCAACGTCTTCATTTACAATACTTCTGGTTCCCTCCCAGGGCCATTGTGAGGATTAACACTTGCTAATATCTGTAACACACTGTGTAACCTCTCAGGAGACAATGGGAAGTTACGGGGTAGCCAATTTCCCATTTACAATACAGAAATACACGGAGATGGCGCTCTCCAACTCTGTTTCGGTTGGAGCAGTGTGCAAAAGGAGGAAAAGAAACGTTTAATGTTCAGACTCGCTGAAAGCCTCCAACGGGGCTCAAGAAACATAAATCCCATCAACCCAGCCTTGAAAACCAGTCTGACTCAAGCCTTTGGGCTTCAGTTCATTGACCGGACGACAGCTACCTGATGATTAGGGAAGGACGGATGCGTCGCAATTCTACTTACATGTCGGGTTTTCAAAGTGAGTCACTTGTTGGAACCGTGATGCTCGGCCTTCTTCGAGGCCATGTGCACGGGGGTTGAGTTTCCAAGATTCGCAACAGGTGTCAGCCTCTGAGAACCACCAAAGCGTGCGTTCTTCAACCTGCCAAATTGTTTCCTCTCATGGGGGATGCCAAGCTCTGATGAACTTGAGATTTACTCCTCTCTCATGCTGAAGACCAAGGCTTTCCCCACAACGACATAAGCACAGCCTTGCTTGCTCTCTGAGACCAAATGCCTAATTGGTAGACAGGTGGATGTTTGGCCTCCTAAGGGACACATTTCTGATCCTGGGCCCCAGGTGGTGAATCTCTGGCACGTGGCTTGGCTTTGCTGAGATTCCAGATTCCATTATCTTCATGACATTCAGCCTCATCCACAGGGTCCTAAAGCTGCAGTCCATAGCTCAGAGAGCGGAGGTGAGACCTCCCTCCAACCTGGTGCCACAAGTCACTCCCAAGCCACATCCAGCCTGGATGACCTGGCACCCCAGAATCAGCAGCATGCCCAGGCAGGCAGCTGTTCTCACAGAGTGAGCCAGCATTGAGCAGAGCACCTGAATCAGAGCTGATGATTTGAAACCAACGTTCACCCAGGTTGTCAGAAATGGCACTTACATTGTTCCCAGCCTCGATCCTGCTGGGGACAAGTGGACAATTAGGGGTCACTGGCAGAGATGGTATTGCCCAAAACATTCATAGCAGGAAGCCAGCAGGCCTGGGGCAACATGGGAAACTGCAGATGCCTCTTGTCGTTTAAATGATGCCATCGCAGCCCTCTTTCACCCATGAGGCTCCCCATCCCTGACAGCCAAGTGAGTGCTTGGAGCTCGTTCCTCAACATGAGGATGAGTTAATTGTGAAATTAACAACCTCCGCAGAGTCAGATTGGGTGAGCTTTGACTGCCGGAAAAGCCCGAATTGTCAACTCTGCTTTAAGGGTGGGCAAGAAGAACAGAAGGTGGAGACGTGGCGGAGAGGCTCGAGCTGATTGTCAAAGGATACAGAAGGGACAGCTACAGGACAGTGACCTGCTATGCCTGTCCCAGCAGCCTGAGTGTGGTCTTGGTCCCTGCAGAGCGATGTGGCATCTGGACCCGGGGACAATGTGGATGTGCTTCTTGGAAAGCTGTTGCAGCCTGTGCCTGTGGGCGCAGAAGGCACCTGCATGGTAAACTCTCAGCTTCCTGACCCCCAGGTGCCTCCGCAAGGCCCCTTTGACCTTGGCTGGGTGGGACCTTTCTTTTAGAACTCTGCCTGTCTCTCATGCTGTTTTCAGACCACAGGCTGCAGAGGAGGGGAGAAGCCACATGACAACCTGGACCCAATAAAGTGGAGAGAAGGGCATCTCTACACAGCCTGGCCAGGTGGAGGGCCCCAGAACAGGGACCCAAAAGCTTGAGGTCACCGAACAGGGCTGGGTACTGGCAGAACAGGAAGATTTGGCCAGATGTGACCTCAGCATTCCCTCCAGGGGCACCCACACCCCTCTGACCTAGGGAGAAGAAGGCCCCATAGTCAGGCCCACCTCCCCCTTCTCATCAGAGCCCATGCGTCCTGGGTACCACCACTTCCACTCTGCGTTCTGAGGCTCCGAAGGGCTCTTCCTGCTGTGAATGGAGAGAAGAAAACCCATGGGCAATGGCAACCTCTGAGTCTGGCATTCTTGCCAATGGCTGGCCAGCGAGAAGAACCTCCCGAGCCCTGACACACAAGGGCATTTGGTGGCTGCAGGGGAAATGAGTTGGCTCTGAACAAAGATGTGGTTCTTAGGGCCGCAGCCGGAATCACTTCCCCGAGAGTGAATTTTAACACTGTAACAATAAATACTACTGCACAGCACTTTATGGAGGAGGGGGCTTTTTTCCGTGTTTTCTCATTGAGTGTTCCCAGCAGCTTCTTTATGAGATTACGAACCCATTTTGCAGATGGAGAAGCTGAGATCAGAAAGGTGGAGGGGCTTGCCCAGCTCTGTAAAGTCCTGGGGGAGGGACTCGAATCCAGTCCATCTGCCTCCAAATCTCAGGCTCATCCTCACAATTACACACTCCTCCAACCCTCGCCCCCCTCCCCACACCTTCCAGCGTAGGATTTACCTTAGCAGGTAGCATCACGCAAAATGCAATTCAGGGCCGGGCGCAGTGGCTCACGCCTGTAATCCTAGCACTTTGGGAGGCCAAGGTGGGCAGATAACCTGAGGTCAGGAGTTTGAGACCAGTCTGGCCAACATGGTGAAACCCCGTCTCTACTAAAAATACAAAAATTATCCAGGCATGGTGGTGCGCACCTGTAGTCCCAGCTACCCGGGAGGCTGAGGCAGGAGAATTGCTGGAACCCAGGAGGCAGAGGTTGCACTGAGCCAAGATCGCGCCTCTAGGCTGCAGCCTTGGTGAGTCCATCTCAAAAAAAATACAAAACTCTGAGACCAAAATGCAATTCAGGTGCATTCAGAGCCTCTAGAAAAGTCCCTGTGGGGGCACTGCCTTCTGCTCCGGGAACTTGCAGTCAGGAGAGGGCACCTGACAGGTCACTCCGTCATTCCTCCTCAGGGCACTTACATCTTCAGATTGCAGGACTGGGTCTCTACTGGTGGGACCCCAGGCTCCCAGCACAGTGCTCTTCAGACTGCCCCATGCCCTCAGATCACCTGGTGGGGAGGTATTTTGGGGGTGCAGGTGCAGATCTGGGAATTCTGGAGTCCCGCCTGAGATCAGCATTTCCAACAGGCTTCCAAGTGATGCTGCTGGTCCAGGGGTCTCACGTGGAGTTCCAAGGTCATGGCGCACAGATGTGCCTTCCTAGCAAAGCCCTAATCACACAAGGTGGGGACTGGTCTGCAAGCTCCACCTAGGTATCCAAACAGCCCTGAGGGAGCCCCACCTCCCCAAACCAGGCTGTATGCTTCTCATGGGGCAGAAACGCAGCCGGACTCACCGCCCATTGCTCACGTCAGCAGGGGCTGAGCACTCTGGAAGTGTGTATTAAATGGGGAGGAGATGAGAAAAGTTAGCAGATGCTGAGAGACAGGCTGGGGTCAGCCAGTTTCTCTAGGCTGACCACAGATACTGTATTATTCAATCCTCCTGGGAGCCAGGACCCTTGGTGCTGGGGACCCAGTGGCAGAACTTACACGTGTCATGAAGGGGGATGAGAAACAAACCAGTGGCCAGGGTGATTGATTTCAGGTGCTGATAAGTGTGATGGGGACTTCAAGGAGAGGGCGGGGATATGAGGAATTTTGAGCTCAGACCGAAATTCTGAGGAGCCAGCTCTGCAAAGATCTGGGGGAAGAGCATCCCAGGCAGCCAGGCAGTCCCTGAGCGAGATGCTGAGGATATCATGGCGACAAAATATTGCTCAACCACTACCCTTTTAGTGGGGAAGACAGACATGGACTAATTACTCAGCCAAGTGTCACTGGGGTCGAAGTCTTTTTTTGCTTTCTTTTTGGGGAGATGAAGTCTTGCTCTGTCTCCCAGGCTGGAATGCAGTGGCATGATCATAGCTCACTGCAGCCTCAATCTTCTGGGCTCAAGCAACCCTCCCACCTCAGCCTCTGGAGTAGGTGGGACTACAGGCATGTGCCACCACACCCGATTTCTTTTTCTTTTTTTTTTTTTGTAGCGGTTTCACTGTGTTGCCAGGCTGATCTTGAACTCCTGAGGCAACGGATCCCCACCGCCACCTCAGCCTCCCAAAGTGCTGGGATTACAGGTGTGAGCCACCACACCCAGCCAACTGCTGTTAAGTCTTGATAGCAGAGGTAGCTGGGAGTCAGAGGGCTTTTCATATGGGGATTTAATGTAGAAAAGAGAAGGTAAGGCCTGGGTTGAAGGGAGTTCAGCAGGTGAAGAGGACTCTAGACAGCAGGGACAGTGTGTACAAGGGTGCTGTGGCAGGAGAGACAGAGCCCCACGGCTACAAAGAAGTTGTAGGCTGGAGTGCTGGGGGCAAGGGGCTCATCTCCTGAGGATGCAGAAGGGGCAGCCGGCAGCAGATCCTCTGCTGGGCCTCTGCCCCCTCCCAGGACCCTCGACCTGGCTCCCACATATCTGTGTCATCCCCGACGCAGTCAGTGCTTCCTAACTGCTGCACCTAGACACAAGCTGCTGCCTTCTGCAGACGGTTTGCTCTTTCCCTCTGCTCTGGCTCGTGGCTGAATCAAATTTATCAGGCTACGGCCCAATGCAGTGGGCCCATGAGATGGCACCAGGGTAGCCAGGGCATAGCTGATTGGGAGCCAACTAAGGTGTCAGGTAGAATCTACCCAAGATGCCTGTTTTCAGTCACTCTGGCTGCCAAGTTGTGCTGCTGATTTCCAAAGGCAGAGAATGAATCTGGAGTGCAGCCTCATCAAACAGTGGGAAACGCCCAGCTCCCCTCAGTTCACTTGAACCAGGCAGGGCTTCTTTCTTCCTGCAAGAAGAGAATTGATTTCCTGTAACCCGGGCAGCCCCGACATTGAGGGGAGTCAAGAAAGGAAGACCTGGCCCCCCACGGAAGGGTAGAGCCTCACGTCGGGGGAGGTGAGGGACTGGGTCTCCCTGAGTCTCTCTAAGCCTCACAGTGCCCCCCAGGAGGAGGGGGCTGAGTCCTCATAATAATTGGCAGCTAAGATTCTGTATGTATATTTGTTCTAGCCGCTTACTGTGTGCTGAGGCTTTGCACAAGCATCTCTTTTAATCCTAAAACCATCCCGAGGGCTTCATGCTATTACTATTTTACTGACGAGAGTCGGTGAGTGAAGGAGCTCTCCAAAGTGATCACTGCTAATAGAGCCAGAACTTGAACTTCGTCTGCATTAACCCTGTCCCCTCCAGCTGCCTCTCAGATGGCGGCCTATATCCCAGAAGGGCTCCTCAGCAGAGCGCAGATGGATGGGTTCATCTCAGTGTTTGACTAACCGCCCTTGAGGAGCCTTATGCAATCCCACCACCTCCCCCAACATTTCTCTGGGAGATCACGAGGGATCTCACTGAGTTCCAGAGGCTATAATATGGGTCTCCTCTGACACATGCCATATTCTCACCCTTGCATTACGATAATTTGTGGGGGCCTGTAGGGACTGTGACTGCACCTGGACCACGTTTCCCATGTCTCAGAGGAGACCCAGATCATAGCCTCTGGAACGTGTTGTCTGTTAAGCAAATGAACAGAGAAATACATAAAAATTCACAGAGCAACAGCTGCCGATGCAAGATGCTACCCTGACGCGCCGGCCAATATTGCAGCCACAGGCCACATGTGGTCACTCAAATTATGAATTAAAATGAAATTAGAATTTAAAACTCTCTTCCCCAGTCACACTAGCCACATTTCAGGTGCTCTAAAGCTGCCTGTGGCTAGTGGATGGCTGCTGTACCAGACATTGCCACAGAAAGTTCCACTGCACTGTGCTGCCTCATAGCATCCAGAGGGGACTGAGTTTACCGTACAAGCCCTGCCCTCAAGAAACTTCCAATCTGGCTAAGGGAAAAAGAAAAAAATTAAGGCTCCAGAAAAACACAGACAGAGAAACAAAAGACTCTATCACCCAGGCTGGAGTGCAGTGGTGCGATCTTGGCTCAATGCAACCTCTGCCACCCAGGTTCAAGCGATTCTCCTGGCTTAGCCTCCTGAGTAGCTGGGATTACAGCCACCTGCCACCGTGACCAGCTAATTTTTGTATTGTAGAGACGGGGTTTTGCTATCTTGGCCAGACTGGTCTTGAACTCCTGACCTCGTGATCCACGTGCCTCGGCCTCCCAAAATACTGGGATTACATTCGTGAGCCACTGCTCCCATCACGATGCCACACGGCGCCAGCCACCACCACTCCACACATTCACAGGGACCTGTGGTTTGGATTTCACGGGAAACTCCTGGGTAGGAACCAATCAGGGTGAAAAGGGGAAAGCATCCCTGCGGAGACCACTGCCTCCCCATTGGCTGGCCTCAGGGAACTGCTCCGCCTCGACTCCATGAAGTACTTGGAGGGGGAGAGTCCTGCTGATCTTGGTCCCTTAGGGTCCTACTGCCCCTGCCTCACCCCCAACCCCGCCTTCAGGGAGGTGGCAGGATCCCCACTGGACAAACCAGCCCTGCAGCCCTGGCCCATGATGAAAGGCCCGGGACTAGGCTCCAATCCTGAGAAGTTAAATTCAGAATCCTTCTGGACGGGGCTCAGAATCGCAGGCGTAGGTGAGCTCCCGCTTTCTTTTGGATCTGAAGCTGTACGATGGGTCCCAGAGCTGCTGCCACGTCCCACCCACAAGGAATTGCCGGAGAGAATGGGGCCCACACAGAGTTGGGTGCCAAGATGGAGGAGGGGGGCAAGGACAATTGATCTATTCTCAGATCCAGTCGGCCCTGAGGCCACGTCCACCCCTCCTTTCTGTGGTTTGGTTGTGCCACGCTAACCACTGCCACCCTACCATTCCCATTTCTGTGTGTGTTAGTTTGCTAGGGCTGCCTTAACCAAGTGCCACAGGCCACGGGGCTTGCACGGCAGACGTGGACTTGCCTGTGGTCCTGGTGGCTGGAAATCCCACATTAGGATGCCAGCAGGGTTGGCTTCTTCTGAGGCCCCTCTCCTGGGCTTGCAAATGGCCATCTTCTCCTTTCGGTCCTCCCATGGCTGCCTCTCTATGCACGTGTGTGTCCAAATCATCTCTTCTTACAGGGCATTAGTTGTGTTGGCTTAGGGCCCACCCATCTGACCTCATTTGAACTTAATTACCTCTTTAAAGACCTGATCTCCAAATACACCCTTAGGTACTCAACATCTGAATTCTGAGGGCATGCAATTCAGCCCGGAGGAGCCTCACACACTACCCCCATCACCAGCTCAAGGCAACTGGAATTGGATTCCACCTGCCTGACTGGAGAAGATGCCCAGACAAGAGACCCACCGTCCACTGGCCTTGACACTGAGTGGACTCCCACCCTTTCTCCCAGCTCCTACATACCACACACACGCACACACACGCACACACACATGCACACACACAGCTCTCACCTGCATTTTAAGGACTCTATCTGCATTATACAGAACAACTCAGAAGCATGAAAGAATCCTAAATTCTTCTGTTTCTTTTAATTGACCCAGTCTTGCCGCTAGAGATGCGTAAGCGAATGCCCCTATTTTTCTAAGAAAAAGACAAGGAATTACTATTATTCCTTATTATCTTCTCTTCTTTTCTCCATTTCTCCCTGGTCTCCATTTCCTACTTAGCTCTTTAGAAATACAGTGACAGCCTTTTACCTCCTGTTCGCCACACCTGCCTACAGGGCAAGCTCATCTAACCCTGTGCTTAGAAGCTCCAAAGCAAAACTCTCACCCACCAGGAGGCTGCCTCGAGAGAAAACAGTTCATTGACAACACACAGTATACCCATGAAGATGCCAACTCAAGTCCCAGTAAATAAGGTGCCAAGCTACCACGTGGAACCCCCACCTGCCCACTTACACCCCTGTGCAGGCCCCTTTAAAAGCACTCACTTTCTGCTCCAAAGGCAAGGCGGAACCCTTAAGGCAGGAAGCCCGTTCTTCTTCCCCTGTGTTAGCTTTGGAATAGTCACTTTCTTTACACTCCTCTTGTTAATTACACGCTGCAAGTGGCGAGCAGCTAAATCTGCATTTTGGTTACAATGCCACTCCCTTGAACCTGTGACGGTTGCAGAGTCAGAACCTAAGCTGCTTTTGTGGGCAAGTCCTGACTCTGTGTCTCCTCACTGCCTTGCCACCATCTGGACACCCCAGGACCATCGCCTCTCTTCTGGTTTCCTCACAGGCCTTCCACATGGCTCTTTTCCGGCCAGGCCCCTCTCCAGGATCACTCCAGTTCTAGCTCAGGATAGAGATCAGCAGAACCAAGAGCATGGCACCAACGCCCCCCTGACAGCACAGAGCCCTGGTGCACTCGGTGTAAGATGCTCTTCCAGGAGCCTTCAGAGGTAGATGGTCATGCAACGGGTGTCCCCAAACACCTGGAGCAAGTCTTATCACAGTGGCTTCCATCATGTATTCATTCAACAAACACTTGCGGGGTGTGTGCCTTATGCCAGCACTGTATCAAATAAATCGACTGACAAAACAGTCTCTGGCCTGAAATAATACACAAATACAAATGTATCATGTCAGCAGGTGCTGTGAAGAAAAGAAACAGACAAAGCGAGTGAGGAGTACAGGAGATGCATGCTAGGTGGGCAGCTTCATTCGGTTTTGTGGTTGCTTAACCCAGCAAACTCTAACATTAAGGGTGCCAGAGGTTTCAGACTGGCTTGCTAAAACTGGTAACTTTGCAGAGACACCCTCTCTCAGTGACAGAAGTGCGAAGGTCCTGGACTGGAGTCCTCACTCACGGGCAAGCCACTCCCTGTCACTGACACCCGTCTCCTCTGAGGCTGGGTTCCCCAGGACCACACGGACTGCTCCGACCACATCCACACCCAGCTCTACTATTATGGACTTCACAGCTGCCTATTTTAAATCAGGCTCAGACCTGACATCACCGCCTGTCTGTGTAACCACAGGCCTAAGACACTGGCTCTTTTTCCTGATACGTAGGTGTGGGTACAGACGTGTGCTTCACTGTGCCAAGTATGCACATAAATATACAAATAAATATTCCTGCAAATGCTCACCTGCATGTCCCCCAGGTCACACTCCACAAGAGACATAAGTGCCACAGTTGGGAACCACTGCTGTATGGCACCCAGCAGATTCCTCATGCAGCCTCGGCCTGCAGGCTCCTGTGGCTGAGCTCCCCGCAGCGTGAGCCTGCCTGTGCCCTTCTTACATCCACTGGCTCACGGGGACTTCCCATCACTCTACCTCCTGGTCCCTCTTCCACGTTGACCCTCTGCTATTTGTTTTATTTTGTTTTCTTGGGAGACAGAGTCTCACTCTGTCACCCAGGCTGGCGTGCAGTGGTGCGATCTTGGCTCACCGAAACCTTCGCCTCCTGGGTTCAAGTGATTCTCATGCCTCAGCCTCCCGAGTAGCTGGGATTACAGGCAACCACTACCACATCTGGCTAATTTTTGTATTTTTAGTAGAGACGGGGTTTTGCCATGTTGGCTGGTCTCGAACTCTTGACCTCAGGTAATCTGCCCGCCTTGGCCTCCCAAAGTGCTGAGATTATAGGTGTGAGCCACCACGCCCAGCTGTTTTTTTTTTTTTTTTTTTTTTTAGCAGCATAAATGCCTCCCTCCCAAAACATCTCCTTCCCCCAACCCCACTACAGGCCCTCAAGCCTCTCCATGTCCCTTGGTCCTTCTTCCACGGTCTCCCCTCCCATCTCCTCCTCCAGACAATCCTCTCATAAATACATCATTGAAATAAGGACGTAGTCCTCCCAAACAGACCCAAGCAGTGGAATTGCAATACAGGACCCAATTCCCAAGGGCCAGACCCTGTGCCCTTTACCTGTGATCTGAGTCCTTGCTGTAATCCTGGGATGACACTGGGATGACAATGCTGTAATCCTGGGATGACACTCTCATCCCAACTTTACAGAGGCAGGAAGAAGGTAAGACACTGGCCCCAGGTCACATAACTAGTAGTATCAAAAGTAAGATTTGAACCCAGAGGTTTTTAACTGCTATCCTCCCTTAACCTGGACTTTATGCTTCTAGTAATATGATTGAATATTGTATCAGCCCTTAAAATAGTCTATGTCCCACAGCTGCCTCATTTATCTTGCGGGCAGCTGAATCGCTAGTGTTCAAGTCAAGGTGCTCACGAGAGTCACTGGAGCACTCTTGTTAAGAATTCCGATTTCTAGGTCCTACTCCAAAGCCAATAGTTTGGAGTTTTGAGACAGGGCCTGGGGAATCCCCACGCTAAAGCTAAAATGCTTATTTCCAGGCCTCAGGATTTCTGATTCACTAGGTGTGGGGTGAGTCTGGAGCCTCTGTAGTGTTTAAACTTCCTTTGGTGATTCTATGGCGTGACCAGGGGCTTGCGACCACCCTGGGATGAACGGCTCCGCTGTAGGCAGCGCCTGGGCCATTGTAGCTCGCAGTCCCAGCACTCGCCACTAGGTGGCAGGACAATACGCCCCTCACCAGCCCAGCCCAGCCCAGCTCAGCCCAAGAAGGAGCAAAGCGACCTAGGCCTCCCAGAGATCCAGGCCCAGGAGACAAAGTTTCAGGTGGGCAGGGCCCCCCACCATCCCTGCAGGCTCTCTGCAATCCCAAAGGGTGGCTTTTGGTGGGGAAATGGCTTTTGTTTTGTTTCCTCCACAGGATGCCAGAAACATCTGAAAGCTGGCCTCAGGACAAATAATAAAACCTGTTAACCCACCCAGGTTCCCTTCCAGCCAGGAGCCCGGATCCTGAGCCCAGCACTCTGTGAGGAAGACACTCACCCAGCAGGAGATGAGCTGAGGAATGGCCCGATGCCAGGCACGAGGTCTTCCTCTGTGCGAGCAGCTCCAACATCAAACAGCAACTGTTTCTCTTCCTCTGAGGGGTGGCAGGCAGGTGGCCTCCTGGAGTGAAACCACAGGACCACAGGATCACGTGGGCAGCCCCAGGGAGTCACACACACACGTGGGAACCTCGAAGCACGACCCTGAACATCACTTTGGCAAGCCGCCTGCCTCCTCTTCATGTTCCTATACAGTTAATGAGCCTTCCTCCCAGCCCCTGGGCGTGTGGGGAGTGCCCCCTCCTCTGGGCCAGGACCCCCACGGGGACAATCAGGTAGCCAGGTGTGACATTTAAGCAGCACCCAGACAATCCTCTCATAAATACATCATTGAAATAAGGGCACGTTCCTCCCAAATAGACCCAAGCAGTGAAACTGCAATACAGGACCCAATTCCCAAGGCCCAGGCCCTGTGCCCTAATTAGTCTTTGCTGTAATCCTGGCAGACAAGCAGTCTTATCCCTACTTTACAGAGGCAAGAAAAAGTGAAGACACTGGCCCCGGCTAACATAACTAGTAGTATCAAAAGTAGGATACAGTGGGAAAGAGGAGGCCCTGGGGTCACATGAAAACAGATTCAAGGAAGGACTCTGTGGTCAGCAGAATGATGGGTACCCAAAGAGGCCCCAGACCCTGATCCCTAGAACCCATGACTGTGATACCTGACAGAGGGTATCTAAGAGGGAGAGGGAGCTAAGGTTGCAGGTGAGATGAATGTTGCTAATCAGTTGACGTAAAAATAGGAAGAATATCTAGATTAGATTATCTAGTGAGCCCAGTGTAGCCACAGAAGTCTTTAATGCCAGGTGAAAGAGAAGAAAGAAGTAGGTCAGAGTTAGGTGTGGCTACTGAAAAGGTCAGAATGAGGCAAAGTGAGAAAGACTCAACTTCCATTCCTGGCTGTGAAGAGGGAGGGAGGCACCACAGGCCAGGGAGTGCAGGCAGCCTCTCAGTGCTGGAAAGGACAAGGAAATGGCTTCTCCCTAGAGCCTCCCAAAAGGGACACAGCCCTTCTGAGCCTTTGATTTTATACCAGTGAGTCCCGTGTCCTATTTCTGGCCACAGAACTGTGCAAGAATAATCCACCAAGTTTGTGACAATGTCCTACAGCAGCCACGGGAAACTCATGCACTGGGCAAGGTGGCTCATCAAGGCAGGTAACATGTGATCCTCAGCTCAGCTCCAAGTCACAGATGAGGCTGGGTGAGGCAAAGCAACGTGTGGGACTCCCACCGCTGGTGCTAAAAGATCAATGATGTCACGTCAAAAAGTTAAAGAGTTTATTTGAGCAAATAGCAATTCATGAACTGGGCAGCACCAGATCAAAGGTGGTTCAGAGCTCCTCCAGAGGAGTTCGAAGGGAGAGTTTTAGTAAGGTGAAAATCAGAGAAATTAAATAAGGAATGTGGAAAATAAAGAAATTATTTGACTAAGGTTTGGGCAGTTGCCTATTTAGATGATCCTGGTGGAAAGTTCCTGATTATGTGATTAATGTTTAGCTGGTCTTTTGTGACTGGCTGAGGTTGAGTTCCACCTTGTTTATGTAGGAATCCAGGGCATGGGAGCCACTTCAGCCTAATGGTCTCCCATTTTACTTCAACACTAGGTAAGAGAAACAGCTGGCATTGGGGCCGGCATGGCGGTTCATGCCTGTAATCCCAGCACTTTGGGAGGCCAAGGCAGGAGGATCACTTGCTGCTAGGAGTTTAAGATCAATCATACAATTTTTTAAAGTTGGCATTAACCCTGACCTCAACTGCATCTCCCAAGGGCACCTGTCACCTTTCTTGTCCCTACTTTGGTCTGGGCAGGGACCAGGTTGAGACACAGCAGCTGCTTGGCTGCTGGGGTCTCTGGCCTGGCTGAGCAGGTGTCTGCGAGAAGCCATTGCCCAAGATGGAGGCCCCCAGCCCTCACAGCACAGCACCCTGACACAGACAACCCTGTGACTCAGCGGGATCATGGGATCTTCACCTCCTGAGGAGCAGCCGCCACCCAGCGCTGCAGGTGAATGCCTTAGTGCCCCACCCGAGACAAATCCACACACGATGCTTGATGCTTTCGCTTGGCGGCGTCATCCTCCTCACTGCCGAGGGGCTGGTTCATCAAATGCCTCCCACATGCCAGGTACCGTGATGGACACTGGGCATTCATCACTGAACCACAGTGACCCCAGGCCCTGCCCTCAGGGAGCTGATGGCACAAGGGAACAGGCATCCACAAAGATTTGAGTGACATTTGTGATCAGTGTCACAACGGTATGACCCAAGAGAGTGGAACTCCACTTTTCAAAAAAGGAGAAAATGTTTTTCGTTCCTTCCTTGATATCTGCCCATGGGTCTTGCTCCTATGAACCACTTTCAAGCAGTGGCCAGGGGCCCAGGGCCATCCCGACAGGTCCCAAGGTCATCTAGGGACAGAAAAGGTCACCTTCCCTGCTCCAGACAGGTTCATGCAATCACCAGTCCACATCTCTCCGAATTATTGCTTCAAGTTCGGCTTCAGGTGAGATTCCGAGCAGAAGGCACCGCTCCACTGGGTGAGATGTGGTGACTAAGACCCCGTGCTCTGCAGCTGCCCCGTCTGCCTTTCACCAGCAGTGTGACCTGGGGCATGCACCTAGCCTCTCTGGGCTGGGGTGACAGTAACCTCCCGAGGATATGATGGGAAGGTGGACGTAAGCACTTGGCACAGGGTCTTGCATGGGTGTTTGTGATTTGTCAGTGAGGATCAGTGACAGCGCTTGTTATCCGTTTTGTCCTCATCACAGCGTTGACCTAGTGAGCCCCTGGAGTCCGAGGGCGGGCGGCTGCCTCTGGGGGCAGGGGTCACCTCCAGGTTGAGGCCAAGGGGCTGGCGCGAAGCTCTAATAAGGAGTGGCGCGCTGGGATCCTCCTGTTGAGAAAGGCTGCGGTCCAGAAACCCAGAGAGATGGGATGTGGGACTTGCTGGGAGCCGCAGAAAGGACACCCTGAGGGCGGCCCTCTCGCTGGTCTCAGCACAGCGGGTGCAGCCGCCCCCTTTCCCGCTGCACCCCGAGCTTCTGAATGGACGTGCCTCAGCTGCAGGAGCAGCTTGCTCTGGAACCACTGCAGATGCAGGACTGGAGGCTTTTCCAGAATCTTCCAGAAGAGCCAAGACCAGAAGACTTTCCTAACCAGCAGAAGCAACAGAGAGTACTGGGCCCAGCGCTTCATTTCCTGAATGGGGCAGCCCAGGAATGTAGAGCAGGCTAGCAGGCCTCCTTCTTTCGTATGGGTGGTGGGTTTTTCTAGTCAGAGAAGCCCATGTCACAGATGAGGACATCAAGGCCCAGAAAGATGTCCCTTGCTGTGGTCAGAACCAGGACTAGAGCTCATACAGGGACCTCTCTTCTTAACCCTGGTAAACAGAACAGCTCTATAATCATTGCTTAAAGGTGAAACCCTCAAAGCAGAGCTTGTCAGACAGTGCTCCAAAGGGCAAGGAGGAAGCCCCATGCAAGCTCTTTCTAGGAGCAAGAGAGCCACGGCTCACCTTTGACCAGGAAGGACTTCTGGGTAGGCCACGGAGGCTGCCTGTCATCAGCCCCTGCCCCTCCCGACCAGCCCAGCCAAGAGACACCAGGCTTCACCCAGGGTCCTGCCCTCAGGTTTGTGCCACCACTCCTGCAGGTCACCTGCATGACCTGGGCCTCGATGATGACCCAATCTCAGTTGCTTTGTCTGGAAAAGGGGCACAGGAGTAGCTGTCCCTTTGTCTCCCTGGGCTGCTGGGGGATTGGATGAGACCCACGTAAAAAGGGCATTGGAGCAGCAAAGCCCTTCAAATACCACTCACCCTCAGGCGAATGCACCCCTGTTCAGCGCATCTCAGAATGGAAAGGGGTTCTTGTGAGGAGGGGATAGGGGAGGTAGAGAAGCTGTATGGGATTCTACCTGGAATAAAAATAAATCGTGGTGTTAATTTTGTGCATTCATTCATCAAAGGCTTATCATTCACCTTTTCTGGAAGGGACCCCGAGCTTGCCTTAGGAGATAAACAAATGGGATGTGGTCCCTGCCTTCAAGGGGCTTACATAATACAAGAGGAAGACATGTAAGCAAACACATTCACAGAGAGTCATGGGGCCAGGCGCAGTGGCTCATGCTGTAATCCCAGCACTTTGGGATGCCAAGGTGGGCAGATCACCTGAGGTCAGGAGTTTAAGACCAGTCTGGCCAACATGGTGAGACCCCATCACTACTAAAAACACAAAATTAGCTGGGCATAGTGGTGCAGGCCTGTAATCCCAGCTACTTGGGAGGCTGAAGCAGAAGAATCGTTTGAACTGGAAAGGCGGAGGTTGCAGTGAGCCGAGATTGCATCACTGCACTCCAGCCCAGGCGACAGAATAAGTGAGAGTCCATCTAAAAAATAAAAATATAAAAGAGTCATGGGAGCTCGCATGGGGTTCTCAGGACACAGAAAGAACAAAAGAGGGGTGTCCTGCCTCTGGGGGCCTCAGGAAGGCTCTCCAGTGTGCCTTGTTCGTGTGCTGGGGATAACAGAGCCACTGCCCTCTTTAACTTGATTTTGAGAAAAATGTAGAAAAGAGAAGAAGGTATCAGAGCAGAGTAGATAGGCCTTGGACCAGCAGTCAGAGGACACAAGTTCGAGTCCAGCACTGCCCCTGGCTGGCTGTGTGATCCTGGCCATGTAAGCCACAACCTTTGCCAAGCTCAGCTTCTCGTCCATCTAGAAAGGAAAGCATCTGAACAACTCAGTCCCTTCCAGCCCTGATGCTGTGGCTTCTAGAAAAGATGGGGATCTTATTTATGGTCAGGACACTGGGCCACACAGACCCTCACCTTGGTGGCTCAGCCATGCTGCCTTCCCCAGGAGAACTGGGCAGGGGCAGCACCCAGTGCCCAGCCCCAGCCCAGCTTGGTGCCTTTGCTCCCAGATGCCCACTCATCAGAGGCCCTTCCCCAATGTCCTGCGACCCCAGCAAGTGGTGTTTATGCCACACAGCATGTGGGCTGCTGAGTCCCTTAGCACAGCCCGGAGTGAACAGAAATGGCCTGGGTCCCATCACTGTCTCGGGGCTCGGCAGATGGGGACAGCTGAGCTGTGGCTCACAGGCTTTCTTATGCATGTCAACCACAGGGGATTCTCATTTCAGGACTGCCCCATGCCCTGTCACCCAACAGAGGCACTTGTCACCTACCGACCATTTCCTGAACTAATATTACTTGGACTTGGAAGACAGAAACTGGAAAAAAAAAAAAAAAAAGAAGAAGAAGATAAGCGTATTATATGCCCAGCCTTTGGGCTAAGAGGGAAATGTGAACGGTTTTCCAACAACACAAGTTCTACTAACTCTGGAATCAGTTTTCATATTTTCCCATCTAAAACCTTAGATGAGTTACATAAGTGAAAAGTTGTTCGTGTTGTGATAGTACTTTCTCTTTTTTTATTTGTTTTCAAGACAGAGTCCTGCTCTGTCGCCCCGGCTGGAGAGCAGTGGTGAGATCTCAGCTCACTGCAACCTCCACCTCCCAGGCTCAAGTGATTCTCCTGCCTCAGCCTCCCAAGTAGCTGAGATTACGGGAGTGCACAACCATACCTGGCTTATTTTTGTATTTTTAGTAGAGACAGTGTTTCACCATGTTGGCCAGGCTGGTCCCGAACTCAGGGGATTCACCCACCTCGGCCTCCCAAAGTGCCGGGAATACAGGTGTGAGCCACTGCGCCCAGCTTACTTTCTACGAGATCTGATGGTTTTATAAGCGTCTTTCCCCTCACTCGGCTCTCATTCTTCTCCTTCCTGCTGCCCTGTGAAGAAGGAATATGAGTTGAATAGATATTTGTGGGCTAACTTGGAAAAACATCTTTGTTTTAATAACACTGTCGCTGTAAGAAAAAAACATACATCTATGTGTATATATACATATTGTGTCTGTATGTATGTGTGTATATATATATACACAGGTGTCTGTATGTGCATACACACACACACACACACACACACACACACACACACACACACACACATATATATATATTGGTAGAGATGGGGTCTTTCTATGCCCAGGTTGGTTTCAAACTCCTGGCCTCAGGCTATCCTCCCCTCTTGGTCTCCCAAAATGTGAGATTACAGGCGTGACCAGCCACACCAGCAAAGAAAACGTATTTTACTTAAGGCACCCACCTATCAAGAAACTTGTGGAATGTAACCAGCTCGGGTGTGGACTGGCCAGAACCCACAAAACTTCCCTGAATATTACAATCAGGGCATTCAGCGTGCATTGTCAGCTGAAACGTCATTGGGTAAATAAGGCCCAAATAACTTTTTCTCCCCCAGGCAGCCCCGCTATTAAAGAACCTCCATTTATCTGCAGAACTCCACACCTGGGAGGAGAGAAATAATCTTTAACTCAAGGGGCAAGGACTAATTTTTTTCCTCCAGAAAAGAAAGATACCACTAATTTCACAGGAAAATGAGAATATAAGATGTAAAACTAGGGTCTTTCTAAAGAGACCAGGGCAATTTTAAAGATTCTTAGACTCATAAAAGAGACCTTGCATCAAGTTCCCCTGCAGAATAGTCACGAGGTGCCTGAGATGGTTTTTCTTTCAGCCCTCAGGTGACCAACAGGTGATCTCAGGTGACCAGTAGGTCCCTTCTGGTCAGAACAAGCCCTATCTGTTGATCCCAGGGTGCAAAGCAACGATGGGAAGTAGGGCCCTTGTGCAGAGACCCTCAAGCTATAAATGAGCACGAGAGTCACCTGGGTGGTTGCTGAAACTGCAGATGGCACACCCCAGGCACAATGAGCTAGCCGGTTCTTAGGACCAGAATGATAGGGTTTGGCTGTGTCCCCACCCAAATCTCATCTGGAATTGTAGTTCCCACAATCCCCACGTGTCATGGGAGGGACCCAGTGGGAGGCAATTGAATCATGGGGGCGATTCCCCCATACTACTCTTATGATAGTACATTTTCACGAGATCTGGCGGTTTTCTAAGGCTCTTTCGCCTCTGCTCAGCTCTCATTCTTCTCCTTCCTGCCACCCAGTGAAGAAGGATGTGTTTCCTTCCCTTTCTGTTGTGACTGTAAGTTTTCTGGGGCCTCCTCAGCCATGCTGTACTGTGAGTCAATTAAACCTCTTTCCTTTATAGATTACCCAGTCTCAGGTATGTCCTTACAGCAGCATAAGAACGGACTAATGCTCAGAACCAAGGCATGTTCAAAACACCTGGAGAGTTTTAAAAACCCTGATGTTAGGCTTCCTCTCCCCACCCAGAAGATTCCTATTCAATTGGTCTGCGGTGGGTTTCATAGTTGTTTTTGTTTTTTGTTTTTTGTTTTTTTTGAGACAGAGTCTCACTCTGTACTCCAGGCTGTAGTGCAGTGGCATGATCTCAGCTCACTACAACCTCCACCTCCTGGTCCTGGTTCAAGCAATTCTCCTGCCTCAGCCTCCCAAGTAGCTGAGATTATAGAAACGCACCACCATGATCAGCTAATTTTTGTGTTTTTAGTAGAGATGGGGTTTCACCATGTTGGCCAAGTTGGTCTTGAACTCCTGACCTCGTGATCCACCCACCTTGGCCTCCCAAAGTGTTGGGATTACAGGTGTGAGATGCCACACCTGGCCCATAGTTATTCTTTAAAAGAAGTTCCTAACATGCAGACAAGATTGGACATCACCGATTTCCCAGCCCAATCGCGTGCCCAAGGTAAAAGTTTCCGAGGACACCCTGACAGGTGCATCTGGCCCAGTTCTTAGACACTCTCCATCCTTCCTGCTGCTGAGACCAGAGCAAGCACTATGCAAATGCTGGCTGCCATTACTATTATTGTTGTTATCATTTTTACTGTTGCCATTAGCATTTGATCACAGCTGCAAGTTCAGCCCACCCGTTCCCTCCCCATATCCCACAAGGGACCCTGTGGTTTGGGTGGAGCTTGGGAGCTAAGTTAGTGTTCCATTCCCTTCTGCCTCTGGGGATTGTGTCAGCAATGAGCATGTGACCCCATCAGAGCCAATACAGTTCCATTCCAGGGCTTACATTAAACTATTGGCCAAGAGAAGTACTCTCTTTTCCCTTTATACCAGGGAGGATGACAGCCTGGAGGAGCCAGAGCCACTATATTCAAAGAGAGAGGCTGCCCTAAGAATAACACAGCACAGAAGAGGTGAAGCCAAGAGCTGGAGAGAGATTTCATCTGGATGACACCATTTGTCCCATTCTGGGCAGAGGGGGCAGTAAATTAGAAGGCCCTGGGGCCAGAGGTCACTGAGGGCAGAGCTAAAGAACACTCAGGAGGACCTTTTGGCTGGAGTGAAGTGAATGGAAGGGTGGTGGGAGCTGAGGGCAGAGAAGTGAGGTGGGCAGAGGGAATCAGCAGGGCATTATAGATTACCATAAGGTAACCTATAGCTTTTCTTTTTTTGACATTTATTTATTTATTTTTGAGACGAAGTCTTGCTCTGTCCCCCAGGCTGGAGAGCAGTGACACAATCTCCACTCGCTGCAACCTCCACCTCCCGGGTTCAAGTAATTCTCCTGCCTCAGCCTCCTCAGCAGCTGGGATTACAAGCACGTGCCACCACGCCCGGCTAATTTTGTATTTTTGGTAGAGATAAGGTTTCGCCATGTTGGTCAGGCTGGCCTCCAACTCCTGACCGCAAGTGATCCATCCGCCTTAAGTGCTGGGGTTACAGACATGAGTCGCTGCGGCCGGCCAAGGATATTGACTTTTATGAGATGCAGCTCCTTCAGATAGTTTCAGTCAGAGTGACAAGATCTGACTTAACGTTTCTGAAGCCTCCTCTGGCTGCTGCCAGGAGAATAGATTGTGGGGGGATGGGTGGAGCAAAGAGACCGTTTAAGAGGCTGTGACAATAATCCAGTGACAGGTGACGGAGCTTGGACCAGGCAGAGACAGCGGAGGAGGCGGGTTCTGGGAATGTTTTTGTAGGCAGAGCCAACAGGACGTCTGGCAGGTTGATGTGAGTCCTACTGCAAGACCCCTTTACATGCAAAGCAGGTGTGCTCTGTATGAAGATGAAGACCATTGAGTTTCAGGTATGAGGTCTACCTCATGCGTCTAGATTCCTCCTTTTAGTTCCCTTCCCCAAAGTCAGCCCAGGAAAATGTCTCAATGGATTCTCTAACAACACAGGACCAAGCTCTTGAACAATGTAAATATGTGTGCATGTGTGCGTGCATATGTGGGCGTGCACGTGTATGTGTGCATGAGAGTGCCTGTGATCGGGGCAGAACTCCCTGTGATTCTTCCTTGCCTGTCCTGTTACTTGCTCCTTTACTTTCTCTTTGTCTGGGAGGCTGTGCTGACATGCGAGCAGAGCACGCTCATGCAGAATGGATGTAGCCCGGCAAGTACTTGGCATTTGGGACACTTGTAGCAATGCCCTGTTCACCAGTAGGGACTGCTGAGACAGGAAGTTCTTTTCCAAGCTGGTAGCCGGCATGGGTATGGTCCAAGGTGAGCATGGCCATTAAGTAACATCACGGGGCATCTTTGTCATTTACAAGTTGTAGAAAATCAATCTCAAATGGACTTAAGCAGAAAAGGGGATGTAAAGTCCAGGCCTACAACCAGCCGTTTTTTTTTGAGACAGAGTTTCGCTCCTGTGGCCCAGGCTGGCGTGCAATGGCATCGTCTCAGTTCACTACAACCTCTGCCTCCCGAGTGCAAGTGATTCTCCTGCCTCAGCCTCCTGAGTAGTTGGGATCACAAGTGCCCGCCACCATGACTGGCTAACTTTTTTGTATTTTTAGTAGTTTTTTTTTTTTTTTAGACTGAGTCTCACTCTGTCACCAGGCTGGAATGCACTGGCGCAATCTCGGCTCACTGCCACCTCCACCTCCCGGGTTCAAGCGATTCTCCTGCCTCAGCCTCCCGAGTAGCTAGGACTACAGGCACACACTGCCATGCCCAGCTAACTTTTGCATTTTTACAAAATAGTAGAGACAGGATTTCACCATGTTAGCCAGGATGGTCTCGATCTCTTGACCTCATGATCTACCCGCCTTGGCCTCCCAAAGTGCTGGGATTACAGGCATGAGCCACCGCACCTGGCCTCAGAAAGGTCTCTTGAATGTTGAATAGAGTAAATATGAAATCTGGCGTCCACACACGGACATAAAGATGGGAACAACAGACCCTGGAGACTATGAGGGGGAGGGGTAGAGGGGGGTGAGGGTTGAAAATGACCTGTTAGGTACCATGCTCACTACCTGGGTGACGGGTTTGATCATACCCCAAACCTCAGCATCATGAAATATACCTTCGTAACAAACCTGCACATGTACCCGCTGAATCTAAAATAAAAGTTGAAAAAAAGAATAAATTTAAAAACTAAAGGCTTGCATCTAAAAATCATGAAAGAATGGTTACTAGAAAACCCTAAACATTGAGTACAGTGGCTCCAATGTAGCCCAGTTAGCTCTGGGGAAGATCAATGCCTCTAATTCATTCCTCCCAATTTATAGCCAAAGCCACTGGAAGCTGAAGCTCGTGGTGTTCTGACCCTGTCATTTACCAGCTGTGCAGCTTTGGAAGAGTCACTTCCCTTCCCTGGACACCAGTTCCTATCTGTAAAATCGGAAGATTAGACTAGGTGATCTCAGGTCAACAGGCACCATCGGGAAGGGAACCTTCTCCCAAGGCTCAGTAAACCTCTCATGCACATTTCCAGCAAAAGACTAGATGACCTTTTTAAAAGGGGAAGTGCCGTTGGCAAGAGGGTTTGTTCACTGGTTTGTTTTTAAGACAGAGTCTCACTCTGTCGCTCAGGCTAGAGTGCAATGACACGATCTCGGCTCACTGGAACCTCCACCTCCCAGGTTCAAGCAATTTTCTTGCCTCAGCCTCCCAAGTAGCTAGGATTACAGGCCCCTGCCACTGCACCCAGCTAATTTTTGTTTTTTTTTTTTTTTGAACACGGGAATAGGTTTTATTTTCATCTCAAGAACATTTTTAAGTTGGGAAAAGAAATTCAGCTTTTGTCAGAATTTGACAGGCTTCAAACACTTGTGATGGAGGGGCTGTCATCATATCAAAGTCCACCTAGTAAAGTTTTAGGTGACCAGTGACTTTGTCAATTAGGTCTGCTGGTCCTGGCCCAATTCCTAGCAC